>JAMYHI010000003.1:0-150811 GCA_025531525.1 Pichia sp. P7020A | reverse complement strand
TAGTTCTATTCATCGTACAAGCTAACTGCAACTATGGAATCTCTCACCAAGGCATCACTCAAGGTCTGCCCATTTGTCAAGTCGCACTCCTCCAGTGCTATGAAACAGTTGGCAAAGAACTCTTCTTTGGTTAATGAAGCTTCTCACTGTCCTGTTATGGGTCCTGCCATCCAAGCTAAAAGAGCTTACTCTCATGCTTCCAAGTCTGTTTCTGCTCAGGCAACAGATGCCATCAAGGTCACCAAGTTGAATCACGATGCCACTGCTAATGCTAATGCTTCAAAGTTAAACACTTTCAGCACCAATGAATCATCAACCGACTATAATGGTTTCTTTGACAACCAACTTCAGAAGAAGAGAGAGGACAACTCTTACAGATTTTTCAATAACATCAATAGATTAGCCAAGGAATTCCCAAAGGCACATTTGCAAAATGAGGAAGACAAGGTCATGGTTTGGTGTTCTAATGATTATCTTGGTATGGGTAAGAACCAAGAAGTTTTCAATTCCATGGTTAAAACTATGGAGAAATACGGTGTCGGTTCAGGTGGTACTAGAAACATTGCAGGTCATAACAGACATGCAATTAACTTGGAATCTGAAGTCGCTGCCCTACACAAGAAAGAGGGTGCTCTGGTTTTCTCTTCCTGTTTCGTTGCTAATGATGCCATTTTGTCCTTATTTGGTAAGCAATTCAAGGATCTGGTCATCTTCTCTGACGAATTGAACCATGCTTCTATGATCACCGGTATCAAGAATTCTAGAGCAAAGAAGCACATTTTCAAGCACAACGATCTGGAACATTTGGAATCCCAATTGGCAATGTACCCAAAATCTACCCCAAAGATTATTGCATTTGAATCTGTCTATTCCATGTGTGGCTCTGTTGCGCCAATTGAAAAGATGTGTGATTTGGCTGAAAAGTATGGTGCACTTACTTTCCTCGATGAAGTCCACGCCGTTGGTATGTATGGTCCACATGGTGCCGGTGTCGCTGAACACATGGATTTTGAAGCTCACTTAAAATCTGGTATCGCATCACCAGAATACAAGACTGTTATGGACAGAGTCGATATGATTACCGGTACTTTGGGTAAGTCTTTCGGTGTCGTTGGTGGTTACGTTGCTGCAAACAGAAGTATGATCGATTGGATCAGATCATTTGCACCTGGTTTCATCTTCACAACCTCTTTACCACCTTCTGTTATGTCTGGTTTATCAACATCTATCAGAATTGTCAGAAAGAACATTGAAGAGAGAGTTAAACAACAGAAAAACGTTAGATACGTTAAGAACGAATTCAAGAAAATCGGTATTCCAGTCATTCCAAACCCATCCCACATTGTCCCATTATTAGTTGGTAATGCAGGTGATGCAAAGAAGGCTTCCGACGCTTTACTCAACAAGTACAAGATCTACGTTCAAGCAATCAACTTCCCTACTGTCGCAACCGGTGAGGAAAGACTAAGAATTACTCCTTCTCCACATCATGACCAAGAAGTCTGTGATCAATTGATTGACTCTGTCGAACAACTGTGGAGAGACATGGGATTGAAGAGAGTGCAAGATTGGGAAAATATTGGGGGCCATTGTGGTGTCGGCTCAGTTGCTCAAACCCCACTCGAAAACTTATGGACTGATGAATTTTTGAAGTTGACAAACTCTGACTTGAACCCAAATGTTCTCAACCCTGTCATTGAGCAACTTGAAGTCTCTTCTGGTATCAAAGTCTAGGTGATAGTCTCTCAAATATTCTTGTTATTCTTCCAATATTCTTCAGTACTTTTATTTCCTTGAAACTGAACCTAACCTATATTATTATTTATCACTTCTATTGAACCTATATCTAACAGCAATAGTATCCATTGAACGACACTAAACTATGTAATCTCTCTGTATCTCACGTATTTAGATCAAAAAAAGGTTGACAAAATTTCCAGTCACAAAAGTTCAATAGGTCTATTTATATAAACTATATTCTCCTCCTGCTCTACAATACTAGGGTCCCATTTACAACACTTTGCACTTGATGAAGATCGAATAAGAGGAAGAAGGAAAGGAGAACTGAAGCTCACGCATCATCCATAAGAAACGCATATTGATAATTATAGCAAAAAAATAAACATGCTCGCACTCAGAGTTGAACTGAGGATCGCCACATTACTAGTGTGGCGCCTTACCAACTTGGCCATACGAGCTGTTGTTGAAAACATTTTTAGTTTGATAATAACAAAGTTCAGACTTTTGGTCACGTGATACATGAGGATCCCATAGACTGGTCTGATGAGGATGAACTTGCTCTCCTTCATCACCACTACACAAGCCGCTATCCGGACGACTAAATCTCCTGACAAAACCATAATAATTAAGGGTTTTTGAGATATTTATCTCTTTCCCACTTCCAACTTACGAACCTTGGCCTCTTAATGTGCCTATAGTAATCACATTCATACTAGGGAGAATGTACCTTTTATAAATAACTGTAGCTAACACATTAATATGGAAAAAAAAAAATGATACATTGTTTTTGCGTGGGAGGTGGGAGCTTATTTTTGAAGTAAACTCTTTTTTGATAATGTAAAAGCAACAAATATTTCTAGGAAATGTAAAGGCCGGTACAATTACACGCCTGCATAGTTCATAGTTAAGAGAAATTCCTGCATTTTTTTTGTCGAAGATCTTCTGCCTGTATTTCAGCCAAGAAGGTAAAGGACCTTCTTTGGTAGTTGTTTTGTCACTCAATTATTTCATTAGCGACAGCGCTACGCTACTACTGATGTTGATTTTTCATTTTGAAGCCGACTTTACTACTTTATAAGGATACATGCCAGCCCGATTAAGCCATCTGTTGATTGATGTAATAACCAACCGCTGGTTTTAAATTGTTAGTCTGAGAGAGGTTTACGAAGTTCGCTGAGATGACGTTTGCTAAAAGGCAATCGAAAGTGAAGTAAGCAATTGTACATGTGTTAGGACTCATGAATACCAAGTGCGTGGTGTAACTGTGCATTGTTACTATTACGTCATTAATAGTTAGCGAAAAGTAACAGTAAACAGACAGGGGAACTAAACGTTGAAATACATAGACTATTCTGCCCAGTCATCAGATTCAACCTACCCAAACGTTGGACATTGTAATAACCGACTTATATGTTGAACTTGTGGCTCCAGTCGGTGTTGGGATCTAGAATCTAGCGTTAAGTTGTTTGGTAGTGGATGATACAATGCAGCTCTCAGTTAGTCCACTAAAGATAAAATATTTGTTCGCTATTCGCTATTCGCTGCTCGCTGCAAATTGCTTCGATCTTCGACGCCCGCTCCCCGCGCCACACTCCGTAATTGCTGAGGCGTAATATTAAGGCTGTAATTGCTTCCTTGACTGTATAACCTTTATTATTCCATCCCAAGCGGCCTTATTTCACAGTGGAAACTTCTGAGACAAGCACAATGTCTGAACAAGATATCTATAATGACTTACAAAAAGCATCAAACAGCAATGACCCAAACGAAGCATTGAGATTGCTTGATGGAACCTTGCAAAAGTGTGAACAGAATCGGGTTGATCCAAACCTTTATTGCAAAGTTAGAATTCTTAGGGGTGATTTCCTATTGAAGATTGGTAACACACAAGGTGCAGTGCAAGAATATCAAAAAGCTTCCCAATTGGATGAGCTTGATGGTAAGATTGACTCTCCGGAGCTCAAGACCAAGCTAGATTCTTTACTCGGTAACGTCACCGATAACTTACAAAGAAGTGTCGAAAGCAACACCACTGATTCTAATAGTAGGGATTTGTCATCAATGCTATTAAATCAAGTCCTGGGATCATCAGGATCTAACTCTTCCAAGTTTCAAATGCTTTCTGCCTTGTTGGGATCATCATCTGGCAATAACGGTGGTGGAAACGGTTTCCTATCAATTGTTCAGCACATGACTTCGAGCGGCGTGAATGCAAATACCCAGAAGCAGAACGGGGGATTCAATGTCGGATCATTGCTCTCACTGGCTTCAAGCTCAGGCTTAATGGGTGGTGGAAACCACCAAAATAGCGCACAGTCTGCTGGTGCAGGTGCCGGTATTGGTTCTTTAGTCGGTATGTTAGTTGGTGGCGGTAGTCACTCAAATACTAACAAGTACAATTCTAACCAGGGTTACAACCAATCTAACAACAATTCTCAAAACTACGGGAACAACAATTACGACAATGGGCAAAACTCAAACAGTTTTTACGGTAACCAACAAAGCCAACAAAACAATCAAGGTAACCAAGGCGGCCGCTATGATAACAGCCAGTTCTCGAACCAACAATCACACGGTGGCCAACAAGCGCATGGCAACTCCCAGGGTAACCAAGGTGGTCGCTACAATGACAACCAGTTCTCAAACCAGCAACCATACGGTAATCAACAAGCCCATGGCAACTACCAAGGTAACCAAGGTGGTCGCTACGATGACAACCAGTTCTCAAATCAACAATCATATGGTCAGCAGCAATCTCAAAACCATGGTGGTTCCAGCTTGGGTGCCCAAGTCGCATCTGTTGCTTCGAGTTTTCTGAGTAGTCAAAGCCAAGGAGGAAATGGTGGTAACTACAACGGTAACAACGGCTATGGTAACGGGTACAACAACAGCAATAATAACAACAACAACAATGGCTATAATAACCAAAATCAGAACTCCAACTCTGATACAGCTGCTTCTTTGTTTAATATGGCAAAGAAATTTCTGAATTGAGAACTCTTTTTCTACGACCAACGACCTGGTGATATTTGATTTACTTTACTCTTCGTATAATTTATTAAGGGAATATTGATATATTAGGTAATGTAGTGGAGGTAAAATTTGTATAAATTGTTACGCAGGGATTTAGTTACCACATTTGCATCTCTTCAAAGTAGTCGATCTTATTTCTGGTTGATGTGACTAAAGATGCAACAGTTCTTCTCACTTCGTCCACCACTTCGGTGTGCGCACACGCACCAAACGCTACAGATCCATTGGCCTCATTGATCTCCTCAATAACTATCTTCGAAGCAGACATCCGACCGTGTTTAACATTTGCAAAACTGAGAGCAGAAGTAATGTATTCATCAGTAGTAGAATCAAGAGGTTCTGTCTTTTCTTTGTTGTCATCACTGGAACTAGAAGACGGAGAAAATTCAGGATTCGATACATAGATACCAATCTTGATATTTGTATCCTTCAATGACTCAATTTCTGGAAGATAACTTGCAATTGACTGGTATGTACGCACACTCCAGTAGAGCTTCACTTCTTTCTCTGGATTAGTTTCAATCAATTTTTTTGCATGATAGAAAGGTCCAGACAATCCTGTGCCACCAGTGATCAGAATGACCTTATCGTAATTTTGATACGGACTTTGCTCACCATAGAATCCATCGATAGCTATCCTCATTGTTATTTTACCATCTGGATTTGCCATAGCCAAATCTGCAATGTTTCTGGTGATACCCCTCTTAACACGGCAAGTGAAGTGAATGTAGCCATCCTTTTCCACGGATGGGTATACTGTGAAGGGATGGGATTGCCAAAACTTTGTTGGAGTTAAGAAGTGAACGAAGGCATGCGCACCCGGGTAAGGTTGGATTAAGGATGAACCTGAAGTTGTAATCTTGATGATCTCTTCACCTGGGAAATATTGGATTTCTGCCTCCTTTGAACCGCCGAGTAAAACAACTCTACAGACTCTGAGAAGTCTGTCAAAAATCCAGATTGCAATACAGGCCCAGTGGTATTGCACATAGTTGAGGTTCTTTGCATGACGCCACGCTAACCATAAGAATTGAACCACCAAAACAAGGTGAATTGCAAAAAACATTTCGTAGTACTTTCTTCTGAACGGTGGCATTGCAAACATGATAATCACGGCAGCGGTAACAGCTGCAGCGATACCTTCTCTGTACCAAGGAACACCAAAACGAGTGAATTTCTTGATTGCATATGTTTGGGAGGCCATTGCACAGCCGTGAATTAGGATTTCCATGAAGATAATTCTAGCAAGCCATTTGTGAAGAGTGATAAATCTAGAATACTTCCATCTAGAGATGAGTTGGAAGAAGTTGTTCCTTCCTGGGAAGATGAATAACAATGGTAGCTGATAACATACCATGATTGCAGCACGGTCTCCATAATATCTAGAAGTACCACCCTCATAGTTGGTAAAGACAGTATCACCATCAACATACTTATACCCAATGATCAAACATCCAAGAAGAGAATATAGAAAAATGAAAGTGATGAAAATTGTTTCGAGTCTGTCGGGGTTCAAACCAAATCCATTGGAATGTAAATGTCTTTTACCAAGTAGTGCCAAAGTAAAGTTCTTCTTGATAAATTTAGGAACGAGATCAATATTGAATCTTTCACACCAATTCACCACACCAGATAAGATCATAACGAGACCGATGAAGGAAAGAAGCGCGATACCCATGTAATGAGAGGTATTATCATTGGTCCATCTATTGTAGTAGGCCATGTATGAGGGATATGCCTTCTTCTTTATGAAAGGACTAGTGATTGGAAATGAGGTACCGTTACGTTGGAAGTCTGGAGATGAAACGTTTGAGACGAGGACAACCTTATCCTTATTTGTATCGTACATATTGAGTAAATCATTTTTCTCAAGATCTACTACTGGAGTAGTATTCTCCTCGCACAAGCTGATAATGCCGTCGACAAATTTGTCGAAGCTAAGCTGTGGATAGAATTTCTTACCACAATCCATCCAAGAGACAAGGGCGTTTTCATTGGTGCAGGCACATTTGAATATCTTTGCACCCTCCTTCGTACCACAAAAATTCGCAGCCGCATCGACTCCCATTTTGCAACCATATGCAGCAAAGTAAGGTTTCTGGTACCTAACCCACTGGCCGTCCTCTGCATAAACTGCAGCGACAAGGGAAGATATCTGGAGTAGGGTAGCAATCTTCATGATGACCGCAGTATTGTCAAATCTGCCTTACCAACTAAACAAGCCATCTGAGAATAGTATCCAACCAGATATAGGCAAGCTTTAAGGTCGGGGCAAGAGGTTATCTTATATAGCACGTATAGCTAAACCTCCAGCAAGTCAGTCTCCTTTCCAAGCGGCAGGGGTTCCGCAATTATCCGCATGCTCCCAATTTGTCTAGCATTTGGAGCCTAATTGATGCGCACATGGCAACCCAATGTACACGTTGACTATCGATATATCGCTGACTCAGTGAAGATAAGCCGTCAATATTGAGCGCTTTTCCGCTGCTAAACAATGGCCACCACTTCAACGAATGGGCGTGCAATAATTTTTCCGGCGCCAGGCATAGCAGGTCTGGGCTCGAAACTTGAAAATTGAGAAACGCTCGTGTGCCCTCAGTGAAATTTTTGAAAGTCAGGGTTCAGGGTCCTTCTGGGAATAGCGCCGAGAAGAGGGTGCCAGCAATGAGGGATGAATGGCAAAAGATGGGCACAGATGCAAATTCTAAGGCAGCTGGCTCCCAACAACACTTTCAAACCACAAACCATAGTGTGGATACATGAGACTCTCAGGTTGTGTGGAAAGCGGGTGGGGGAGAAGCCCATAATGAGTGAGAGTGGACCCTTATTAGGAAGAGCGGATGGAAACTCGTGAGAATTTATATTTTTCAAGTTCCAAAAACATGTTGGCGGAATTACTGCAATTGGTAATTTGCCTAATCTTCATGACTGCCAGTATATAGCCTTAAATCTTAATACTGTATGGAACCCTCAACACAACTCAATTTCCTGAGTGAATGGTAGGGACATTGTCCATAGTTCGGAAGAAGTTTACGGGGATGTGATTAAGTCTGTCATAAGAATAATAATTGAATGAAGTAAATAACGGTATATGAGGAGGAAAATTATGAAATGCCTACTGGAAAACGTAAGTTAAAAAGAAATTCTTGAGAGATCACCACATTTGCATCTCTTCAAAATAATCAACCCTGTTCGAAGTAGAAGTTAGTACCGAAGCTACCGTTCTTCTCACTTCATCGACGACTTGCGTGTGAGCACACGCACCAAAAGCGATTGATCCATTTGCTTCCTCGATTTCATTGGCAACAATTTCACAAGTGGACATACGACCATGTCTAATATCTGCAAAACTTACTGCGGCAATAATGGCTTCATCACCTTCCAAATTCGGGGAGAAGTCCTTTTCCTTGTTATCGTCACTAGATCCAGAGGATGAGGAGAGTTCCGGCTTGCTGATGTAAATGATTGGTTTAACATTAGTATCTTTGAAAGACTGAATTTCTGGTATGAAACAAATAATTGATTGGTAGGTACGAACACTCCAATACAACTTGATCTCCTTGTCTGGATTTGTCTGGGATAATTTTTTGGCATGATAAAATGGACCCGCAATACCAGTACCACCGGTTATGAATACTGCCTTATCATAGTTTTGATAAGGAGTTTGTTCACCGTAGAAACCTTCCACTGCAATCTTCATAGTGAGTTTACCATTTGCTGCTGCCATTGCCTTATCTGCCAAATTTCTAGTGATGCCCTTCTTAACACGACAGACAAAGTTGATCTTACCAGGTTGTTCCACAGAAGGGTATGCAGTAAATGGATGAGATTGCCAGAATCTTGTTGGGGTGAGGAAGTAGACAAATGCATGAGCACCTGGGTGAGTCTTTAGGATTGTTGATTCATCAACGGTAACTTTGACGATTTCCTCCCCCGGGAAGTATTGAACCTCTGCTGTCTTTGCCACACCATGAAGAGTAATTCTACAGAGCCTGAAGAATCTATCAAAGACCCAGATAGCAACACATGCCCAATAATAGTTTTGATAATCTTGACTACTAGCATGTCTCCAAGCAAGCCAAAGGAATTGCACAACTAAGATGATGTGTGCAACCAAAAAGAATTCATAATAGTGTCTCCTCAATGGACCCATTGCGAAGATGATAATCACTGATGCAGTCACGGCAGCGGTAATGCCCTCTCTGTACCAATCAGTACCGAAACGGGTGAATTTTTTCAAAGCGTAAGTTTGCGAAGCCATTGCACAACCGTGAATGAGTATTTCCATGAAGATGATTCTTGCAAACCATTTGTGAAGGGTCACAAATCTGGAATACTTCCATCTAGACACTAGTTGAAAGAAGTTGTTTCTACCGGGGAAGATGAAAAGTAAGGGGAGCTGATATGATAGTAAAATTGCAGCTCTGTCACCATAGTATCTGGAAGTACCCGCTTGGTAATTAGTAAACACGGGGTCACCCTTGACATAGTAGAACCCAATGACGACACAACCAAGCAGCGAGTAAAGAAAAGTGAATGCAATGAAGATGGTCTCCAACCTATCTGGATTCAAGCCGATACCATTGGAGTGTAGGTGAGTCTTGCCGATAATTCCCATAGTGATATACTTCTTGATGAATTTGGGAACAATATTGACATTGAATCTTTGGGCCCAGTTGATGACACCGGAGGCGATGAGGATGAAACCGACAAATGCCAAGAACGCAATACCAAGGTAGTGAGAAACGTTGATATTTTGCCATCTATTGTGGTAGGACATGTATGCTGGATAAGCAGCCTTTTTCACGGAAGGACCGGTGACTGGAAATGATGTATTAGTCTTTGGGAAGTCTGGAGAGGATGCGTTTTGCACCGAGACGATTCTATCTTTATTATCATCATAGAGCTTGAGAAGGAATTCGGAATTGAAAGTCTTCTTTGGTTTAGGTTTTGCATTCTCGTGGCACAAATCGACGACTTGATCAAGAAACTTGTCAAAGTCAACATCGGGATGGTTTGCCTTACCGCATTCTAACCATGATACCAAAGCATTCTCATTTGTGCAAATACAGTTGTATGTTTTTGCTACTTCTGTAGTACCGCAAAAGTTGGCGACTTTATCGACACCAATCTTACAACCCATCGCGGAATAGTAGTCCTTACCATATTTCACCCACCCACCCTCTGCATTGGCGCTTGCAGTGCAAAGCACTATCAAATTTAGTAAATTTGATATCTTCATGTGAGAAAAGGTTGACAAGATGCCAGTTTTCGATTTGCTTGTCGTCAGATAAGAGAAATTAAACCAAAACAGACAAATCCGTACAGCAGGTAGATTGTCCGCCATGGATTTAACAACCAGATCAATCACCCACTATGTTGTGGCGGAAACAGTTGGATCTTTATAAGCGGCGAGTTATTAGGCCGGCCTGTATATTCTCATATAATTCAGTGATTGCGTACCTGCACTGTTTTCTTGCTGCGCAAATTGATAACAGGGGGAGGCGGGGCTTGGGTATACCAACCACCGATAATACTTACTAAGCCCGCAAAGCCTACCTGCTACCATGTAATTAGATTGACCCAATGATAGAACAATAAGTTGAATATTTCGAATTCATCGGGAAATATAAGTGGATATCGTGGCACATGTACGCGGACACGAAGATCTTCGATCAAATTCTAGCCTCTTGATCAATATTGCGTAGAGACAGCGGGCAGAATACTATGGTACGCAGCTCCCCATGTATGATAATACTGCACAGCCAATAACTTATACTGGCCGGCAGAAAACGGAAGTAGAACAATGAATTTCCCTTCCACTTACATCGACTGGAGCCTGCGACAACGTACTGTGTGTGTACATAGGCCAAGCCACGTTGTTAAGGGATGCGTATGCGATGTCCGCGGTACTATAAGCTATCGAGAGCTTGTGTAACTTCGAAATCGTCAGGGTCCCTGTATACACTAACAATTCGGCACATGTATATGCTTGAAATAACCCAACCTTGCGGTGCCAACATTTGAGTGAGTGAGATAGTGGGTAAGTTCCGGCTGTTTCCATGAATTCACTACTACGTGGTTCCTAACTTCACTTCCCCTGGCATGTGGGGAGCCAGCTCTTTTTATCTACCGTACTCGGTACTCATAATACAACCCACTTACGTATAACTATATCAATGCGCCTATATAATCTGGTCACACAATTGCATAGCTCATCACCCGGGGGTATACAGCGTGTACCTGGCAGCCGCCGCATGTATAGTATTAATATTGTGAAGTTCACCAATTGCATGAATGTATTAAGCCCCGGTTGCTGCAGGCCCTGGTTGGACCCTTTGCAAATTAAATTATAGCGCTCTAGCTTGCGCCCCTCGCGCGAGCGCCTATTATTCTGAGATATCCGATATCCGCCAGCTAAATTGCCGATATCGATATCTCCGCGGGGTTCTCGTCGGTTGTATGAAACTGCATATATTTGCCGGTATCGCCGTGGAGCACTAGAGCTAGTTCAATGTTCAATTAGTTTCTGGTTCACTTGTGCGATATGTCCGCTACCCCTGGCTTTTCAGGCAGATTTAAATTTACTTTTTACGGCATGCGCATGTAACGACCCTGAAAGATCAAGAGCTAGAGACTGCGTCGTACATGCGCTTGAGTTCGTTAAGGACTCATCTATAAGATCAGAGAAATACGAATATAGAGCAAAGCGGTACTCGGTACTGCTACGATATTCGTTGAGTATACAGAGCAGGAAAAACTAGGTGAATGAAAATGGCCATCACTTTCGCAGACGTTTGCTGTCCATTCTCTCTGGAGGCATGCCAAATGCACGTTTCACTAGCGGATTCGGATTCGGGTTCAGGTTCAGGTTCGAGTTTGATTGAATCACACCCACTGCGGTATTGTTACTAGCAGTGTTCATCCTGGCACCCAAGGGACCCAACGGCCTCGTTCCACCGTTTAGTGGTTTAGAAGTGGTAGTACCAGTACCAGTACCAGCCGTAGCTTTATTGGCGCCCGGTCCCTGGATCAGCGACCTCTTTACCGGTAAAGACTTGCTGTGGTTGATAAAGCTCGATTTCGCTATCTGTGAGTTTGACGCCGTTACATCGAACTTCAGCATCGTTTGTAGGGTCGGGTCTTGCTGGATTGTGTCTGCACTAGTCGCTGGCACAAAAGTCACTCGTTCGGGAACCGTTGTCATTGCGCTCGTGTTTGTGATCGTGCTGGCCTGGACATCGGGGTTAGCTGCTGGCGATACTACAGGCAATGCAGACATCTCCATCGTTGGTGTCATTGCAGGCGCAGGCGCAGGTTCCTCATCCAAGTCGAAATCCGAGTCCGGCAGTTCTTCCTTCTCGTAGTTGTTCGACTTGAGTATCTGGTTATTCACGTCATCATCCTCGGGCCAGTCATCACTGAACATGAATGAATCCTCACCATCATCACGACTCTTACGTGGTGACAACGATCTCGCACCCGGTCCAGGTGCGTTCTGTACATTCTTTAACGCTGCTGTTGCCGTTGTTGCTGTGTTCGTAACTGAAGTTGTTGCTCTCCCGCGGGTATCAGTCGTGTTTGCCGTGTTATTTGCTGGGCCATTTTTGGTCCTCACCTCTTCAGTGCTGCTTATCTCTCGCTTCATCTCGTTGTTACCATTGTTTAATCCAGTGGGCTCAAGATTAGAGGGAAACACTTTGGGCAGAGTCGTGGATCTTCGGAGTAATGCACTGGCATCAAAATCATTCGGTTCACTCGTCACTTTAGTGATCTGTTGAAGATACTCCTTATCGTATAGGCAATTACCTAACGCGTTACCAAATTGTCTTAATGCACGCTTCATTCCATCCGTGAACGCTTCCTTCTTACACTTGTCAAAAGCGGCAGCTTTATTTTTGCAATTATCAATAGATCCATACCCAATATCTTCATGATATGTACCATCTTTCAAAATGACTCTCACAATGCAACTCAATCCCATACTGATAGCTCCGTGTCTATCATCTATGTAATCAACCTTAAACTCCTTGAGTTCAGTACACCATCCGTTTGGTCCAAATATCTCATTGGCTAGATTGATGGCCTTCCATCCTTCCAAATATTGCACGCTAGAGAATCCGGGCCCCTTTCTCTTGCTAATGAACTCAGGCCCTAGCTTTCTGCTTAAGGCTGCCTTCATCCGCTGCAACTCCTCAGTTGTGTACCCCGTGACTTGTTGGCCCGCCGGCGTCGACAACACCTTCCGGTGGTCACCCACCCCGCTGCTATTCTTGTACATATTAGTGGTTTGGTGGCTCGAAGATGTCTGTGTTCACAATAACAATCTACGAGTGGTCATCACTGACGCGACTTATAGCTACTTGATGGCAAATGAAATCAACTCTTCTCTTAAATGCAAACAAGAACGGAAAGCGAGAAAAGTTGAAAAAACGCAAATTGCAAAATGCAAAATTCATGTTCGATGTTCGAAGCAAAGAGTAGAGTAGAGACGGTCAGTAGGTTACACAGACAAAGGGGATCTGGGATAACAGCCGCCCAGGAAACATACACAGCAAGATAGCATTGCATATAATTGCAAAGGAACAATAATGAATTCACAGGGAACAAACAGCAGGCTACCGCCACACCTCTATCACCAAGCCCAAAGAGCAGGCGTTTCAAATCCCAAACAACTCAACAACCTCGCCAAAAAGATGAGACTATCTGTAAAGAAGGACACTAAACCAACGATCAAATCGTACAGATCAATTTATGAGAAAGTTTACAGTAAGCGAATGAGATTCTATACACATCTTTCCGGTATTGTGGCAGCCCTCATGTCCTTAGTGGTAGGATTACCTTTCCATCGTGGATTCAGAGGATTCATTGTATACCCCGTCATCTCAATACTTTTATGGTTCGGTTATTTTGTTCTAAAGAAGACGCGTACAGCAACAGTGACAGTGGAAGAGCCAAGAGCTTCCAGCAAGATACAGAAAATTGTCAGTGCTCTATCATCTTCAAACTCTTACATTTTACTTGCAGGTTTCATCTTCAATAGTTTCCTCATATCTGCAATCATCTACACACTCTCTGACTCTTCATTGAGCTATTACATTGAAACTGCCACAAAGACAGTGAAACCTTTTGTGAATGACAATTTCTCCTTTATGTGCTTTTACACCATCGCATCATGCCTTATCTACTCCATCCATTTCATAATCGCCGAGAAGTACATTATTCACATCCCTATCGGAACGTTCAGACAGGAACCAATCGACTATTTGAGAAAACTACCACACTGCACCATTCTCATGAACTCTTTGATTAGATCCTTCTTTATGGCATTGACAATTCCATTGATATATCACACTTTCATGAGGGGCTTTTTTTTCCAAACGTTCTTGAAACCATTGATTATAATAAGTGGTCTCAATAACCAACTCCCAAGATCCAATTTCCAAATATTCACATGGTTGAAAGTCTCCTTCTACTCTGCATTGACTGATTTGGTGTATGAGATCCTTAGTCAACTATTCAACGCATACGCTCTTGTTGGATGTTTGGACGTTAACAAACCACTCAGTCATTACAGTGAAACGCCCATTCAAACATTGCTCTCCGGCTTGCAAGATCATAAGAATCCACTGGTCAGAGTCACTGCATTCCAAGACTTGGCATACTTGCTCACTAGCAATGACTTCCAAAACCGTCAAGCGTTTTATAGGGCTGACAATTGGAAATTGATTCTCAGTGAACTATTCTTCATATTGACAAATGCTGCAAGATCTGCCAGATCCGACTTACCTAAACTCACTCAGGATGATGAATTGAAGAGGGAGAGAATGAAGCATTTGAAGAAACAGTCAAGTATATTTGGTAATTTGAATAGTTACAAGAATAACCTCGATTTTGATTTTGACTTTGAAGTTAACGAGGTAGATCTCAGCTCAATTCCAAAGTTCAAACTCACATCTGAGGCTAAAATTGCAGCCAGGGAGAATGGAGAAACGTTCCTTGATGCTAAAAGTGATGCTGAGAAGATATTTGCTCATTCACAGGTGAATGCACCAGAGGTGTCGTCGCGTTCAGACAAGGAGATTAGTGATCTTCTATTAAAGTTGAATGAGAAGTTGGTGAAAGGATATCAAGCTTTGAACACGTCACTGAAGAAGTATCTAAATGTCAGTGTCCTCGATGAATCTAAATCAGTGGATTCACAGACGAAAGACTTGAAGCATCAAGCTATATTTCTGGTCGACGACCTCATGAATCTCATTAGCCAATTTATGTTTGGAACCATTCAAGAGCAATCGAGTAAGCGCATCCGGAACAAGGAAGTGGTTGGATTCTCCATCATTGCACTCAGTGAAATGCTCATACATGCCAAGATTGAGGACAAGAACGATGCAGTTCTCAGCACGCTTACAGATTGTCTGACCATTTTGACTAAGGTATACAAAGGAACTTCAGAATTCCTTATGGCACAAACGATAGATATCAGCGTGGAAGAGTTTTCTATCAAAGAAATTAATGAAATAGCATTGAGCTATTTCTTCAAAGTTGTCATCTACTACAATAGTGTGCTCAATGACTTATTATTACCACCAGAGGTTTTCAGATTGGCACAGTGGTGCACAGATATGGCTTTGGAGCAACAAAGGGAACAAAAACTGACATCTAATATCTTATCGTAGACTGGAATAGCCATCTGCCTGTCAACTCTCCTGTAATGATCTCCGTATATGTGTCTATCTGTATAAAATGCCATTTTTAGGGTAAAAGTAATAAATTATTGTGTACTATTTAAACAAATATTTTCCATTCCATGCCCACATGGATCATCATTTACTGCCGGAATTTTTGGTATCCGAAGGTATAGAGTCAAGTAAAACCGGTTTTAACACATTTTCATCAAAGTTGGTGAACCATTTGGCATGCTCATCTACACTGAAGATTTCGTTAAGCAAGCCACCATCGTTGGTATTACTGTCCGCAATATCGTTGCTTTCTTTCTTCTTAGCAATGTTTTGAGAGGTAAGCTCAATGGATTCACCCTGTCTCAAATTAGAGTTGGATGGTACTGTACCATCAAAATTATTCACGTATAATGAATTGTCCTCAGATGCAGCCCGTGATCTACTTGACGCTCCAACGTCGGAGTACTTAGAAGCAGCGGCGGCAGCAGCAGAGACAGGTGCATTGATGTCGTTGAATGTATCAGTAGTGACATCTTTGGTACGAGAAGGCATCTCAATATCAAACTCATCATCACTAACGTCCTCTTCAACACAACCGGTCTTGATATTGAGCATTTCCAACATACCAGCTGTAGTACCACCAAATAGAATGACAGTCAAGACGACAACAATCAAAACCGTTGCCAAAAGTGCCGATTTAGATTCACCTTGTAATCCCATTGCTAATGCCACACCGACGGCACCACGTAAACCTGCCCAGAATTGCATCATTTGATAATTGTAAGGAATTTCATCTTGAAGAACTGACAGGGATGTAAGTCCTCTAGCTTGTTTCCTATTACGCGAGAACCAGTTAATGAATCTAGAAAGTGGGAAAACAGCAGCCCATCTTGCCACACAGATACAGGCAAATGTGACGATGATCAACAATGGTTTGAAAACAAGCTCCACTTCAGTGAATAATGATAGACCTAGGTAAATGAAAATAAAATTCTCAGAAAGTTGAGCTAGCAATTGGAAGATGTATTTAGTTGCAATCTGTGTACGACGAGACATGTTATAGTATGCATAATGCTTCATTGTGATACCGCAAAATAGTAAAGAGACAATACCGGACATGTGACATCCATTTGAGAAGAAGTAGGATTCATAAGCAAATAAAAGAACCAAACATGTTTCAATTTGTGGATACCTGCGGATATGAGAGTGTTTCAAGACCAAAGCAATGAGTACACCCATGATCAACCCAATCAATGTGGAAACTGTGAAAGTGACCAAAAACAAGGAGATACCCTCGAACACAGAAGAGAGGGTAGCGTGTTTCCCATGGAATTGCTGACAGGTCTCAAACATGACAATACAAATGGCATCATTGAGTAAAGATTCACCAAAGATGATGGTATATAGTTTTGGGTCCACTTTGTATGAGTTGAAAATAGATAAGATAGTGACCGGATCAGTTGCAGACAAAGTCGCCCCGACAGCCAAGGCATCGACAAATGACATATTTATGCTCTCAAATCCCAATTTGGTATATATGAATAAGATGATTCCCACCACAATTGCACTTATAAACGTTCCTGGAATGGCAAATGTCAGGATTGAACCTATATTTCTGAAAAAATTAGCCTGATGAAGTTCATATCCGGAATTGAGGATGATTGGTGGTAATAAAATATTGAAGAAATAGCTGGAGTTGAATTTCACTGCATCTTGAATATAATGACCCGGTGAAACTCTAATAACTAAACCAATAACCATACCATAAAAGATGGACAACACTGTTTCGTGAATAGCTTTTATCCTCTTTTGTTGTAAATAATATGATGACCATAATGCTGAACATAATAGAAACAAAACAATGAAAAGAGCCCATGAAGAGAAAATCTCCTCAGCAACTGGATTCACATCTTCCAAATTATTGTCATCTGGTAAATTGATGTCTGGAGAGTCGTCAATTGGCTCTTCATCGATTGGATTTGAACCACCACTTAAACCTTTTCCTCCAGTGACACCACTTATGAGAATGTTTTTCGCCACTGCAAATGACGCTTTCAGCAATATGCTGCACAGAATACCTTTCATTGTAACTGTTGAGCACTTACTGAAAAGAGAGATAGAGGGATCCCAGAAAACTAGGAATTCCAATCGCTGATTGTTATCGGTTATCGGTTATCGGTTAATGAGGAATCATGTCGATGCGCTTTGAGAACATAGCTCTAGAGAGGCAAGCAAAACAACGCCCTATTCAAGAGTCGAACCTGGGACTGCCGCGTACCACCCACCGCCCACCGCCCACCTTACAAAATTTTTACGCGGTCGCCTGTTTTGATCAAATCACGTTTTCAATTTTCAGCGCCAAGCTGAAAAACACATGTGCTTCATAAAGTTGTTTTGTGTACGTTTTTAAAACGGCATTAACAGGAGAGACAGGAAAAAATGTCGTTTCCATACAGCGTACACTCTCAAGCACCCACATCTACATACTCATAATGGCTGGCCGTCCTATTGTTGTCTCTGGTCCTTCTGGAACTGGAAAGTCTACTCTTTTGAAGCGTTTAATGGCAGAGTACCCAGACAAGTTTGGATTCTCCGTTTCTAACACCACTAGACAACCAAGAGCTGGTGAAAAAGATGGTGTTGACTATTATTTCACAACTGTCGATATGTTCAAGAAGATGATTGACAACAAGCAGTTCATCGAGTGGGCACAATTTTCTGGTAACTACTACGGTACCTCTATTGCTGCAGTCAAACAGGTCTCAGATGTTTTGAAGAGAACTTGTATCTTGGATATCGATATGCAAGGTGTTCAATCTGTCAAGAAGACCGATTTAAACGCAAGATACCTTTTCCTTTCTCCACCTTCTATTGAGGAATTGAAGAAGAGATTAGAGGGCAGAGGTACTGAAACTCCAGAATCTTTAGCAAAGAGAATCAGTGCAGCAACTGCTGAAATGGATTATGCAAAGACAGGTGCACATGATAAGATTATCGTTAATGATAACTTGGAAAAGGCATACTCCGAATTCAAGGACTTTATCTTCACTGAAAACGTGTAGGTCTGGTCGAAGAGGTGCGTTGTATAAATATAAGTAGTGTACAATGCGTTAGTCATAAAAAATCCTATAAATTGTTGATATCCAAAGCTTTCATCTTATTTAGAATTTCATCTAATCGTTGATCAATTTTGCCAGTCTCGTGATCTTCTTTGGACTGTGCATCAATTTGTATACCGTGGTTGAACTTTTCATTGAAGTCTGAGTACACTTTGAGCTGAATTTTGATGAAACTCTCGAATGAAGGGTCAAGAAGTGAGAATCTCAAGGCTATGTATTCGTCAATTTCATGCTTCAATCTCTGATTAATATCCTGGTATATATCACTGATATTAGCGTACTCTGCCGTCATTCTCTGAATTTTCTCATTCATTCTATCTAACTGAGTGTTTGAATTGATGTCCGAGACATTATTTTTCTCTTCTCTTAAGGATAAATCAAGTTGATTATATTCAGTTTGTAATTTATCCAATTTGGTCTTGGCAACTTCAAAATCAAATTTCTTTCTTCCTCTTTTCTTGATGAGTTTATGTATTTCTTCATTATATTCAGTTAACTCCATTATTGGATGGAAAACTGTTATATCCATAGGGTCATTCAATTCAGGTAGGATGTTAGCCTTTATGTCATGCAGATTTTTTAAAAGTTGGAGTGATACACCATCTCTCGGATTGACCTTATTATTATCATCTCTATCATCCTCAATGTTGATACCGATCATATTATCTGCCTTGATATCGAAGTTATAATCACCATAGAATGAGTCGCAAGCTTTGATCAATTTATACTGCGTTTGAATGAGATCTTCAAATATTGACTTGAAGTTGGATAGTTCTTCATTAAGTTCAATTGTGAGTTTCTCGAAAGCTTCAAAATTATGTTCTCGAAGATCGAACTCCGGGTCGGTAACAGACTCCATTGATTTTGTCGTCTTCATGATAACGTGGGCGCCGGCCCTATTGACTGCCTTTTTGAACCCCGACCACGACATTTCTGATTGGTAATTGGTTGTCTGTGTTTAACAAGATCAAGTACTGATACCCTCGATGTATGTACAATAAACACTGCGTTCAAAGAAGAGATGAGTGATTCATTACGGAGTTGCAATTGCCATTGCGTGGTATGCGCATTTACAAACATGCCTCCTCAGTTAAAAAATAGTACCAGTGTTTCATGTCCGCCTCATCCTGATATCAGAATCGCTAGCTATATAGTGGATCCAGAGACATCGTCGCGCGCAAGCCAGTTGTACATCACGTGATCAAACAGGGAATAACAAGCTGTTGAGATTCTGCACATAGCCGGGGGCTGAGGGCTGAGGGCTGAGCGGAGATAACCCGCAGTCGCGGATTGGATTTTTGTTACGTGTAGTCCGCGGCCGGCTTTCGGGACCGGCCGGTGTAAAAGTGGCCAGCCGTTGCCGACAATTTTATCGCGCGCTCGCGCGAATTCGTCAGCTTGAATTAGGAAAATCAAAAATTCGTGTCCGATGCCGAGCGTGCCGGACGCCGAGGGCCGGAGCTATGGTAGTTCCTGATCTGACTGGATGCAACAGTGAGCCCATATGTTAATGCGGAGTGCGGGGAGCATAACGTAACGGAACTGCTGATCTGGAGTATATATGCAACTGGAAGTAGATACGAGTACGAAGTACGAGGCGATGAACATGTAATCAATATAAGAACAGGGAACAGACCAGTGCCCGCTACTCCGACGTATACGCGCATGGTGGTTATTTGACTGAAAAATCAGATCGTTAATTGCGTCGGAGTCATTTTATATCCGGCGGGTAAAATCCGACTTTTTCTGTGCGAAACGGATGGATGTTGGCGGTAAGCAGTATCCCCGGGGGCACAGCTGGTCAGCTCGTATCCAATTTCAGACCCAACATGCACAGTACACATGGAAGCTGATCAGATCGATAGGTGCCCAGATTATAAATTCCCGTGACCTGCACCATCAATTGCTTGTCTATACCATCGACCGTTTTATTGAGCTTTTCTGTATAAATGCAAACCTTTCCTGCTACACGTACCCGTTTGCTTCCGTACAATTGGTAAACTGCATAGTTTCAGCTTCAGTTGCTACCATTTCTTCACATTCAAGCCCGGACACAGGATTCAGAACTCTCCATCTGTACCCAACTCTCAAACAGTCCTCATCCTTGACCATATACCATATCGCGTTATTTACCGAAGCTTGTACATTTTAAGGTACACGTACCGTTTGCCATACAAGAAAAATAAAGCTCGGGATTCGTTAAAGCTACCAGCAGGTCGGCTCAACCCGTTGCAACAAAATCACTCACATACCGCAGATCCGAGCTATTGATTATAGGCCAGATTAGCAGTATAAACGACACATTTGCCAACTATACAAAAAGCATTTGATCAAACTATATCCAGGCCCCGTCAAGACCAACACAGGGTGATAATTGACTACAACCCCCCGTGACTAGACTGACAAATCAGCCTTCGGCCCTTACTAATTGCACGCAATATCCGTTTAAAGTCAACACACCGAAATTTCTCTCCGAGTGCTCCGGATACAATTTCATATCACTCCGAGACATTGAACAGATCAAGCACTGATCCCTTACTATCTTTATACTATAGATGCTAACCCAAAGCACGTCATCCTTAATGGATCAACCTCCTCAGTACAAACTGAGAGCTTCAGCAAGACAGAGAAATATGAGGACATCCACGTCATCAGCGAAAAGCAATTCTAGCTCTGATAGCGACTACTCAACGAGCTCCACATCTAACACAGGCACAAAGAGAGGTCCCAAATCAAGTAAGAACTCCAATATAAGAAAATCCAAGAAGCAGACACCTCCAGATAAGAGAAGAGTTAGAACAGGATGTCTAACTTGTCGCAGTAAACATAAAAAATGTGATGAGGTGAAACCCGTTTGTAATTTCTGTCAAACAAAAGGTTTGGAATGTATATGGCCACAGGAAGGTATGTCGAGACCAGCACAACTGAATGATACTTTGAAACAACTACTATCATTGAAAAAGGAAGTTATCTCAGCAGATGGCACAGAAAAGCTGTTATCACCTGTAGGTAATAATAATGTTTCTCTCAGTATTACCAACCTTGCACCTAAATTTCTGAACCTACCACCTAACTTTCCTGCAATATTATCGATGATCCCCGCTTTGCAGAAAGGTGATTTTACTTCAAATATCAGCTCATTCATTTTTTTCAATGATAAATCTGTCACTTCATCAAACTCATTATTCAGCCAGTCTCTTACAAACTTGTTATCAAATTATTTCCTAACTGATCCGACACATATTCTACATTTGTCAAACCCAAACCACATTTTGTCACTGTCTAGAGAATCAAAGTCTTTGACATTTGCGATTCTAGCCATCAGTTCAAGGATCTTAGAGCAACTCGACCGCTCATATTCTGGAGAAAATACTCTCGATTTCTATCTTTTGAGTGTTCGTGAACTTTCCAAATATCTTCGCAGTGAAGTTCAGTCCATTATCAGTGAAGAGCCCGTCGTGAACAAAGAGTGTATTTGGTGGACTGTAATAATGCTCTGCTGGTTTGAAGCATTCACTGTTGATCCTCATCAACTATGGGGTAGAATTAAAACCGTTCCTCAGTTTTGTGAAACCTTGAAAGTGCTAGATGATCCAAAACACTCTCACGTATTTTGCAACTTGGTTCTGATACCATACTGTTACCACATGTATACTCTTGATGAGGCACAAGGAGAAGGTTCATCACCTGAGAAAAGGACTACGGATCATACGGCCACAATAGCACAAAATGAGTTGAGTGACTCCAATTCACAAATGATATTGAACAAGCTCACATCCACTTTTAGAAAAGATATTCTCAACATCACGTTGCAATCATTTGCCACTAAGAACAACTCAAAGTTATGGGTTGATGTTTGGAATTCTTTATTGGAATGGAGAATGAAGCTTACAGGAAACGAAGACTACGTCCAAGAAGACGGTTCTATAATACTGGCCGTTGACAGAGATCTTCACAACTTCATATTATATCATGCTACCTGCTATTTTCTACTATCACATAGACCAGAGAATGTTAGCTTGGTTTTCCAGACGCCAAACGATTTTACATCAATAATTGCATTTGCAATGTATCAAGACACTAACGACTATGATGAAACCATGAATTGGCACAGAAGTAGATTGATGAAAATCATGCAATGTAATATGACGACGAAGAGCAAGAAGAGCACATATGCATCAACGGCATGTTGGTTTGGTTGCTACGCCTTAAACGATGACAAATATGACAATAATGACGTAAGGGATTTGTTGAAAAGTGTTATGACATGGTGCAGTCTCGATGCTTTCAAATGGCTTGGTAAAGTATACAACTGAAATTATCATTTAACATGATTCTTTGCTCCCAACTACCATTTTCTTCCCCTTTTATGCTACTTTCTTCCCTTTACTCCAATTTTCCCAGTTCTTAGAATTTTTTGAAGACATTATTGTCATTGCGTTTTACCACCATTATATTCCCCTTATTCTTTTATAGATATGTATATTTCCAATGACTTACGACTAGCAGGGTATATCGGAAGTGAAAGCCAGTGCAGAAACCACAAATCATTTGCTGTTTTACTATTCAACTGTTTACACTCCGTTGTTATCAGTCGGCATCACTGCTCTAACCAAGACAGAGCAGCTCTTATTATTGCGCCGGTGGGCACCCTCCTAGCCAATCCCAGTGCAGTAACCTGCAAGATCCAGTCATAGACTAAACGATACACGGGCCGCGGGTTCAAGGTTCAAGATTGTGGGGTCCTTCGTTCTGCACAGTAGCTGCATCCTCGAAATCCAACAACACTGCACGTGAACTTTATCTGCAGTCTGCCTCCTCGACACGCCTGGGGCTAGGACTTTGCAACTGATAAAGGATCTACCTGGTACGCTTCCGGAATTGATAACACATAGAGCAATTGAGGCATCTGCAGTACTCAGTACGTGCCAGAGACAATAATTACGCATTTCTCGGATATGAAAGTATCGTCCCCCAATCCTGGTGTGTTACTCTTCGATGATGCAGTACCTAAGACTTCAATCAAATTGAGTGCTGAACAGAAAGGGTTGCAGAAACAAATTACTGCACTGATACAGTCAAACTTTGGTAAGCAGCTGGCTAGAGATACAGAAAGTCAGAGACTAGTGGCAGTGTTCATTGTGCTGCTGAATCTCGACTGGAATACAGCTTCTAATATTAGCGTGGGGTATAGATGCTTCCGCTTATTTCAACTCTCTAAGGAGGGAAAACTTATCACCTGCAAAGGAGAATACAAAAACAGAAACAAGGAAATTAAGCTTGTTGGCATGGACAATTATCAGACCACAACTTGTTATTTAGATGCCCTCATTGTATCACTATTTTACAATACATCATCATTCGATTTCCTATTGGACTCCTCGCATGATCCAAACTTATCACCAGAATTCCAACAGCAGATTGAAAGACTTAAAATTGCTCTAAGGTTAATTGTCAACATGCTCCGAGCGGGAGATCACATTAATGTGAATATAATGTATCAATTGCTACTTGTCTTAAACTCATTGGGATGTGACATGGTCCTCAGCGGGAAGCAACAAGATTCTTTACAAGCTTTTGAGTTTTTGGCTGAGTCTTTGTCGTTGCCTTTACTAACACTGAAACTAGATATCATTCATTCTGGAAAATTAAATGTGAATGACGATCTTAGACTGATCGGGGAAAGATCTCTTCTGATTTCGATACCCACATCCTCAGGATCACTGGAGAGCTCTATAACTTTAGAAGAATGTTTGAACTCATATTTTAATAACTCAATAACGGTTAGAAGACATATAGATCAAAAAATGAGCATGTCTGCTCTTTCGTCAACACCAAACTACGGTAACGTGATGCTACAAAAGTTGAAGGAAACAACATTAGATATTAGCGAATCTGCCACGGATTCAAAGGAATCCCTCATATCCACGAGCCTGAATGAGCTCGAGGAATATGAAAGAGTAGGAATCTTGACCTCATCATCATCTCACCTGCCGATTGCACGACCACAATCTCCCGTATACACATCGCACATCAGAACAACTCCCCAATCAACTGGTTCCGAACTCTCAGATATTGCTATAGGTGAAATGGAAGCAATCACACCAGAACGTTCCACCTCAAAAGAATCTACTGTTGGCGATGATTCTTTGATCAGAGTAGATGAATCGAATTCTATCATTGACTTCTCACCCACTGGAAGTAGAATTGGAAACACGCCGTTGCATACCATTAGTAGCAGCACCATGACAACAACCAATGATAATAGTCCATTTGCGACAAATACAGATATTGACACTCTCAACTCCAACAGTGTTGTGGGATCTTTCCGGAATGTCAATGAAAAACTTGAAAGACAAAGAACTAGATCATCCACTCTTGTAAGTGTTTTAAACAACGTTCAGGCCTCAAATCCCACCAAAATAACTCGAAGATCATCTTCTATCTCCAATGCGGAAGTTTCTTTGCCGGCATGGATGTACCTTCAGTTATTGCCGTATTATACAGACCCAGAAGTCAAGCTTACTGTGGAAAATCACGAGGAGTTTTATCGTCGTCGCATATCAAGGTCTAAAACCATCGAATCTGCTCAACTCGATCCATCAATGACAGGGAAAGAGAATGGTCGAGAGTTGTTAAATGAAAATCCAACTAGCGAAGAAGAATCGTATTTTAACCAAAGGTATGCCAATAAAAGACCCGTGGTGCCGATCTGTCTGAAGAGATATACGTGGAATGAACGGGGTAAATCGGTGAAAATCAACCGTAAGGTGACTATTCCAGAAATCATAAGATACCCTTATTTCATTGCCGAAGACAAAACGAAACCAGGATTTGTTGACTTTAAGAGATCTTACGATCACAAGGCTCCGCGCGGCTCCTTTATGCTTGTCCTGCAAAGTTGTGTCTGTCATCGAGGAAACTCTATCAATTCTGGTCACTATGTGAGTATTGTACGGAAGAAGAAGTTTGATATTTCAGCTATCACATCAAATAACTCAACAACAACATCAAGTGAGTGGATCATTTTCAATGATATGGAGATCGGAAAGGATAAAGCCAAAACTTGCACTTTTGAAGAGGCAATGGAAGCGGAAAACCCGTATGTTCTTTTCTACGAAATTTTTGAGATAAAGCGGGACAATTATGATATACCGTCTGGTGCCAAGGCCTCATATTGGGTCAGGAAACCGAGTGTTGTTAGTGGATTAAGCGGGCTTTCTGATAACACTTTACAAGAAGAATCTTCTGATACTGGCTCATCAACGAAACATGTTATGCATCTGAGTTTAGCAGGTCTAGCTCTGAGCAAGTCTAAATCAAAAGGTATCAACAGTGAGATCGATGATGTTTTAGATGATTATTACTGGTACGATTCAACGTCACTCAACCATGTTAGTGAGGGTGGAAATCAAGCCAATTCCAACTCCTTTGCTACTCAAACCTCTCAAAAAACGGGACAGTCAAACATGAACGAGTTCCCATCATCTATAAATTCGACATCTAACTCGGCAAATGGCTCATCTGAGTCATCTGTCCAACCATCTATTCATGATCAATCGACAGATGGCGTACCTCAAGTTCACGTTATGGAAATTAACGAGAGTGAGACTACAGGTACTTCTGTGGATTGTTCCATGAATGGGAACATTGAATACATCTCTGATTCTCAAGATGAAATCAAAGTGCTCAAACCAAATGCTATCAAGAATCCTAAAGCAGGATCTCTACTAAACATACTGGGATCATCTAAGTCCAAAACTGATCAGAAGTCAGTTCATAGTGTTAAGAGTTCGAGTACTATTAAGGATGAAAAAGCTAACCCAGTGGAGAGAAAGGCAACACTTACAAAGCCGAGACCTGTCAGGCCGCTATCAATGCAATTTTCGAGACCCAGTAAGCATGAAGCAAAGGCCAGACCAATTTCTTACATTGGCTCAAAGAATTCTACACCGGATCCGGAAAAAACTGGAAAGAAAAAATCAGCATCGGAAAGTAAAGTTAGTGTCCGCAAGTTTTTGAAGAAGGTATTTAACTGAGAATAGCGATACCCCATCATCGACTGTCGATAACTGTAACTATCACAAAAATAGGACTGTAAAATCTATAAAATATTTGAGAAAGTTTTTACTAGAAAAATGTTTAGTGTTTGCCACCCTTGCTCAAAAAGTCCTTCTCAATTTCTTTGGTGAACTGATCCACAAAGTCCAAACCTGGATTGTTGTTATCATTCAGGGAAAAGAAGTTAAAAAGTTTTTCACTTGGATTCTTGTTGAAAAAATCATCAAACAGTTCTTGATTAGCATTGCTGAAGTTAATACTTTCTGGATCGTAAGAAGCATGTGGCATTGTAGGGTATGCCGCCTGTGGTGGAATTTGATTATTGTCAACTGTCGCAGACTGCGGATACGTAGGTGTAATATTATTGATTAAAGGTGGATTACCACTCGATAATGACATTTGCGGGCGCATGATCATATTGTCCTGAACAGAATATGCAGTATGATACTGCTGTTGAGTGGCGCTTTGATAGTCATCTTGCCGGTATTGCACACCTGGAGCACGGGCATGTGAATGTTCATGATCTTCATGTGGTTTCTCCTCAACCGGATCGGTCTCTTCATCGTAGTTTAAATCAACGTCCTTCTCATACTCTCTGACGTCATTTTTTAACTTTTCATTCCGTTCTCTCATTTGTGTTTTAAATTGAGAGCATAAATACATCAAAATGGTAGAGTATCTAGTGCATAAGTGTAATTCATCAGGAGCGGCATAACGTAAGCAAATTGCTGTCTTCTGTAATAGTGTGATAATCTCCTCTAGAGGTATGACACTCAATTTCAAGATTTCGCCATTGGTGTTTTGTACCTTCTCTACATTACCACTACCCTTTCTCTCCAATCTCACTCCACTGACACTAGCAGATCCAATTCCATAATCAGCACCCGTAGTGGGGTTGGCAGAGTTTGATCTAGATCCCGATTTCTCAGCATTCTCATCAAATAATCCATTAGATGCGGGTATTTCTGTAGTGAGGGTTAAGTAACATTTCACAATGAAGGAGACACTCTTGATGACGCGCGTGACCCAACGAACAGGCATATACTTGAGCAGTCTCAGTTTCCTAACACGTTGAATGACTGCTAAAACTTCCTTTGCAGCTTTATATGCTAGTTCCACATACCTTGAGTAACGTGCAAGCTCATCCAAACGTAAATTTCTACCCTTTTTGGAGTTTCTCAAATTTGCATTGACGGATGTATCACCCGAGAGAGCGAGTGAATAGAGGTATAGTTTAGTGTAGTAGTAGTCGAGGATCAAAGATTCACGCTCAATACTCACTGTCAAATCTCTTTCAAGTTTAGGATTCTGAGAAATGAGGTAAAGCCAGTCTGGTGAGCCGTCATCGTTACACGCCGTAAGTGGAGCACAATGAATGTTTGAAGGACGCAATAATTTGAAATATTTTCTGTACCAGTTCTCCAAAATGGGAGAGAGAATATCGAGAATAGCCAAAGTTTGGTACTTGTCAAGACTGATGAATTTCGGACGCGTTCCATATAGTGTTTCGTAACATAGGGAGAAGAATTGTAGCAGTTCTATATTTGCCTTTTGATAAGAAGTGAACTCGTAAGTGGGTTCATTAACATCCACTTCACTCAACGTTTGTTGAAGCATTGATTTCTTATTGAGGCCAACGGCAATATGGATCTCAGAGACGTGGGTGGCAATGAAAATGAGTGAATCCGTGTCTAAAAGGAAGGAGAGTCTAGTTGCAGTACCGATTAACATAAATGACATTATTTCACTACGTTTCATCGCAGACAAGCCGGCAAACTCTTCATTATCGTCATCATCACTAGCCATGGCATCGGCGTCATTTGAGGGGCCAGATTTACTAACTTTCGTTCTTTTCCTTGGATTGAATCCGTTACCATTAGATGCGGCTCCAACGTTCTTCTTTCGTTTTACTTTTCTACTTGCAAGTGAATCATCACCTTCATCATTGGCATAGTCGCCCCATCTGAAATGGATAGCTCTGGGGTTCCATTCTGTGAATAGTAAAAAAGTGAGTAGCGTACCAACACTTCTACTAGAACTTTCTCCCCAAACGGTCATACTCATGAGTCTCTGACAATAGATCCACAATTGTTCATGAACTTCCAAATGTCTATCAGAGGCATGATAATGCATATTGATATCTCTATCACCTCTCATGGCTCTCCTCTGAACCGTGTCATCATCCGCAATATCATCCCAGTTACCAATCGTCTCAGGTAGAGGGTTATATCTAGCACTGATTGCCAAGATTGCACAAAGTAAAATGGGGTAACTAGCAAGAACGTCTGCATCTCTCAATGTTGAAGGAATATATGGGTAAAAGGGGTGTAAAGTGACAAAGAAAAGTTTCACTAAACGACGAGCCTCCACATCTGTGAGGATATTTTGTTGTTTCACTTCCATTGGATCTTTGCTCGATGCAATGTATTCGATATCGCATAGTTGAGTGGTTGGTTTTTGTCTCATACTTTGAGATGTCGTTAATGGTGGGATGGTATACCTTGCATTTGTAACGTTGGGTGTGAGAGAATCAGTACCATGGCCAAAAGAGTCTTGGATAGGTTCAGTGTCACCGGAGGTAGATACGGATGCAGGTGTAGATGCCATGTTGGAAGCGGATGAAGGACGTGGGATGGGTACTGATCGTTCCAACTGAGAATGACGCTCTGCACCATCTATACGTCTCTTGGGATCTATGTGTGCTACTTTCCCTGCAACATGGGCAAGGTAAATCATTGTGGCATTGTTCGTCAGAGATTGAATGGAGGAGTTCACCGAGGGGAGCGTGGATTGCGAGGATGGGTCTAGTGGATTGCTTGAGGTCATGTAGGATCCGTCAGTTATTGCTTCTTCAGGATCAGCATCGGCGTCGGCAACAGCAACAGCAGCAGCAGCAGCATCAGCATTGGACATGGTGTTGGTGCTAGAGTCTGTATCGTTACTGTTGTTGTTGATGTTAGCATTAGAGCCGTGAAAGTTTGTGGATAGAGTCTTGTTTAGCAAAAGTGGATTTGGGTTTGAAGTTGATGCAGACGTTGACCGCGTTGACGAAGTGAGCCCTTGGTGAAAGAATGGAGTTGGTATTGCCAGGATTGGGTTCATGCCCATAGTGTGTGGATCAGAAGAAGAGGTAAGCGGCATATTTGACGATAAAGGTGTCGGAGTGGTGGTGTTTGGATTGGAAGTGGCACCAATAGAGGAGATCATACCTCTTTTCGACTCTACAAAGACGCATTCCTTGCGTTCTCTTTTGCATCTTGCACAAGGAGGCTCATGTGGGTCATCGACACTACCTAGATCGCATTTAACCTTTCTTGTACGGCAGTTTAGACATGCGACGTAGTTTCTCTTGAAGTGCGGTTTCTTTTTGTTGTTGGTATTTGCCATATGGATGGCTGTAGTGAGGATGGTATCACTGGAATCGTTCGGAGAACCCTGCAAGGAGGACTTCCCAGATACCATTGTTTCAGAAGGCTTGGTTAGAGATGGCAGCTGCACTGGAAGGTTAATGCCAAGACCGAAGACGCTAGCGGTATAGAGAGACGGACGGCAGTATTGCACTGCACACTACTCTGTAAAGAGGGTAATTTTTTCGATACAAACGACACGGGTGTTAAAGGTAATTCGCGGGAATAGGCGGTTACAAGTTACAAGGCACAAGACACAAGACACAAGACACAAGAGACTCTATACAAGATACAAGGCTTGGTGGTGGTGTAGGCGGATGCAGTTGGCTAGAGTATAGACAATATATATACGTGCTATAAGGGGAGTGTACGGGGGACGGTGAATCTAGATCTAGATGGCGTACTTCTTGGTCCATTCCTTCGCAGTGGCCTCGTACTTGGCCCTATCCGTTTTGTAGATGTGTGCAATCTCAGGAACGAGAGGATCATCTGGATTGGCGTCTGTGAGAAGGGAGCAAATGGAGAGGAGCACTTTGGAGATGGTGAGCGCTGGAGACCATTGTTCCTTTAATATATCGAGACAGATGTTACCGTTGGCATTGATATTTGGGTGGTAGATCTTGGTCTCAAATTGAATCTTTGGAGGCTTGAATGGGTAGTCTGTAGGGAAGTGGATGGCTAAGAAGAAGACACCTCCGGCGTAAGGGCTGTCTGGAGGTCCGATGATGGAAGCTTGCCAGTGGAAGAGGTCGTCGCCCACAGGACCCGCAGAACATTGGGAGGGAGGGTCCCTGCCAATGTCCTGGAGCTCTTTGTTGATTCTTTTCATAGACATGATTGCGGTGGTGTTATGTGTTGTTGCTGGTTGCTGCTCTCTCTACTGGCTCTACTTCCACTGCTGTGCACTCTGCTCTCTCTGTTGACTGTGTCTGCTCTGATCAGCTCTTGTGTCTTGTGGTGAAGCAACTGCGATTTTTTTGCGATTTGCCCTCGCTCGCAATTGGCGGTGCACGGGTGAGTTTGCTGGAGGGGAAAAAGAATTGGAATTGGAACTGTGCATGAATCATGTACATGAATTGGAGCAGAGAAGGAAGAGAAACTTACTCAGCAGCAGAAATAGGAAAGCTACAACGGCGACATCATAGTCTCCAGCAACAATAGTATCCCAACATGCAACACACCGACGCATCAGAGGAGAAAGCCGCTGGGGCAGAGTTTATCAGGCCCGGCAGCGACCAAGAAATTCACGTCCTAAATGATAACCACCACAGCGAGGAACGTCACGACACAGAGAGCGACGACGCAGTATTCTCACTGCACCCGAATCTTTCCTCCAATATTTCTTCTTCCTCGCTGTCGACGGCGTCCAAGTCGTCCCCCGTTTCGCCCAAATCAGCGGGTATCACGTCTAAGAAATCCAGCAAAAAAACTGCCATTGCCACTGCCACTACCAGCAACAGCAACGTCTCTGCACCGGCCAACTCCAGAGCTTCTCACAATGTCGTGGAGAAAAAATACAGAGCAAATATCAATACTAAGTTTCTCCAGCTAAAGGATGCCGTTCCAACCTTGCGCGTGCTGGATAATGATGCAGCGATCAATTACTACGAACTGGACGGTCTTGTTCCGGCTTCACGTCTCAACAAGGCTAGTATATTAAGTAAGTCAACAGAATACATCAAGCACTTGGAACTGAAAAATAGTCTCCTTATCAATGAGCTCAATATGCTCAAGTCTCAAATATATTATCAGCAACAACAGCAACAGCAACAGCAACAGCAACAATTTCTGCATCAGCAGCAGTTACAGCAGCAGTATCAACATTCAGTGACTGCTATACCTGTACACAAGCCTGTATCTGCACCCCCACCACAGCCCTTTCCTCAGACGCGACATCAGTTTAATCACCAAGATCGGCACCAGCAACAGCATGATGTGTCGCAACAATATGAATATGAATATCCAGAGCAACAGCACCAGCAACAGCAACAACAACAACCGGCCTTTCAGTTTGGTCAACCATTCCAAAACAGTGCATCTGACTCTTTCTCGGCTCCACCAAGTAATCTTCAACATGACCGGGATAGCGTTGCATCCTCCAATTACAAGGAATACAACAACGGCCACAGAAGCTATGGTTACAGTTCCGCAATGCCAGAACCATCGCAATCGCAATCGCAACAACAACGCTCCCCATCCCCGCAATCAACACATGTATCTGCACCTGCACATCAACATGTAGCTGAGCCATACCCCTACTCCAACCAGCACTCCTCTCTTGCCACAAAAATTATGGTTGGTGGTATTGCTACACTCATTGGCTCCAATTTCACCTCAGACATTCCCTCCACCGGTTCTTCCAATTTCAATTCACTCAACGCCGCACCACTGCTACTTTTCAGTACCTTGATGAAATGCGTTCAGATGTTCACTCTCCTCTCGTGCGTCTATTATTTCACAGAACCTTGTGTTCGCTACGTTTATGAGTTGAGGAAAGACTCCGAATCCAAAGAGACAAGTAAGGCAAAAAATTTCACCAATGTTAAGAATAAGGTAAACACCATGTCCAAATCCAAATCCAGGACCACGATCAGTTCTTTCGTCACATCTTACATAGTCGGTGCATTTTACTACGCATTAACACCGGCATCAGCAACAATTTCTACACATGAATCAAATCCTTTCTTTGTAGATATTACTGCAATCCCAACAACGTTCATATGCCTCCTCATAACGTATGCTAAAAGCTTTTGTGTTCTTGACGGCTCTAACACAACGACTGATACCGCTTCTCATTTACCGAATCCCGCAGAGCAGTTATTCAATAAAATAGTATTTCTTGAATTGATGATTCACAAATCTCCTCTTCTGGGCCACTTGCTTGGCTTTGAAGGTCGGGTAGATACTCATATCCAATCTTTGCTAAAAATTTCTCAATCTCAATCTCAATCTGAACAACCTTCGCACTTGCACTTGCACTTGCACTCGCATGTCATCAACTTCATCAAGCTTGATCCCACATTCACCTCATCACCATCAGTACTGCAACGATTGTCCAAAATCCTTACGTCTCTAGCAATCACTAAATCAAGCCGACGTACTGCAGAATCTCTCTATGGCATAAATAGTGACGAAAAAGCGACTGGTGTCGGATATAACACTATGTACGAATATCTGGCCAATACCCCCACATCCAAGATTAACCTCTTTGAACTGGTAGTGGTGCTCTGGTGTGTCGAGAATTTGAGAGCAAAAATGGTTGATTTCTTGAATGATGTCGTCAGCGGACAGGAAGAAGTACCAGACAAGGACGATATCGCTGAACTCATCAAGCTCATTGAACAAATTGAGTCGTTCATACCCGCTCCGTGTATCAAACTCATCAAATGTTGCAAGATCTTCAAAGCCATTTTAGATCCAACAGATGAAGCCAGACTCAATGATGCACTGAAGATGATTTTACTAAGTGTTGAGGAAAATTTAACTGCTTGTTCTCTGAAAGATTCTGAAAAGAGACATCTTCATACGCGTCAACAGTTACTATCAGTCCTTCACTCTCCGATCCCGACTTTATCCAAGGTTTTGAAAGTCGTCAAGCTCGCACAAGTTTCTGCATCTAACGATGGGACCAATACACCTCTAATTTCCGATGAAAATAGACTATCCCTTCTATGTTCCATCATCTTGCATCAATATGCATGCGGTCGTCATAATTATGGACACAGCCTTATCAAATACCTAAAGCGTGAGGGGTCTCGTAAGTTCTTGTGTTCAAATTCCATCTCCTTGATGGCGCTCATTGCCACGTTTAGAACTTTGGTGGTTGTATTGAAGAATGAACGCATTGAACAGGATATTGGTTCTCTACGTGAGGTTGATGTCTTCAATATTCTAGATGACGACGACCAAGACGACTCTGACGAAGAAGAAGAAGATGATGAAGAAAACGATGTGGATTTCTTCAACGATTCCGAAGACTTTGCCAATGATGCAGACGTTGATGATTTCAGCTACAATACCCGTCGGAATTTACCTTTACTACTTCCATCCACTACGAAAAACTCACTTAGCTTGGGAGATCATCACATTTTAGAAGATTTACTGTGTGGGCTTCGCTTATACGTTGGACAGCGTGCAGGCGGTGTCTCTGGTGACGAAACTGTGAACTATGACATTTTGAGCTTGCATTATGGGTTACAGAGTGAATTGAGCCACAGATTGTTAGAGCTGGCGAAAGAACTTGCCGGATATTCTGAGTAAGACACTAGATATGGGCGTAGCTCTTTCCTGTTATAACTTTATACACCGATTAAAATTTCTTGCTTTCCGTCGTACATTCTAGTTTGGTAGTCTCGTGAGACGAAAGTAGACGTCAGGGCACACCCTAGATTACATGATAGTAGTGAAATCCAAGTACCGTATAGTACTTTTCTGTTCTGAGTTCTGAGTTCTGAGGTCTATTGAGATTGAGAATTGAGACGCTCCTCAAACTTCTTTTCACTTTCCACACTTTACTGTATCCTGTATCCATGGTGTTCCATATTCCACCTTTACACAAATATTGAGCAGATACAATACTCAGCAACTCCCCTACTATCAACAGATGAGCAGATACATATCGTCGCAGCTGCTCGAGGAAACCCTAGGTGGTGTTTCTCAACAGCTCATCACAGGTACGAACATTAAAGTCAACAACATCACCGCTAACCCAACTGAAGATGTGGAATCACCATCATCATGGAATATAGCAGACTCAGAGAACAGCTCGTTACCGGAACTACGACATTGGAGAGGCCTAGGGTCGTACCTGGATACATTGAGGACTGCCAATGTTCAACACGGTGGAGAATCAGCGGAAGATAACTCCACAGTATTTGCGAATAGTACAAGACCTCTATCACATCCACTTAACTACAGAATATGTAATGATTGCGGAACTGCTGTATTAGTTAGTTGCTTTATAGAGCATTTGGGAATGTGTGCAAAAAGCGAGGGGAAGAGTAAGAATGGTAATGGAGTGAATGTGGGTAATGGGAATGGGAACGGAGCTGTTAATGGGCACTTGTCAAATGTTCACCACATAGAAGGGGAAACTTTTTCATCAACAGAAGCACCCCAACTAGCGAGTGGGAAGAAGAAAGATAGCAAGGCCAAGTCTAGTCCCAAGAAAAAGATGACAAAGAAAAGGAAACTGGAAGAGGAAGAAGAAATTATACCCGCAACAACCACAAAGAAGGTGTCTATAGGGACAAAATTGGAGAAGACAAACAATAACAATGGAGATGACGATAAAGGTGATGATTGCAAGAAGAAGACAGACATTTCAACAGCAGATCCAGAGGGAGACTCGAAACAAAAGGCCAATAACAAGAATAGAAACAAGGGACCAGTTGATGTTGAGCGCCAGTGTGGTGTCCCACTTCCGAAAGGTGGATTCTGCGCCCGTTCATTAACCTGTAAAACACACTCCATGGGTGCAAAGCGTGCAGTGTTGGGACGCTCTGCGCCATATGACCAGTTGCTTGCAGCTTACCAGAGGAAAAACCAAGCTAAGATTGGGGCTGCTGCCGCCGCTGCTCAACAAGCGAAGGACGACCTCATTCACAGTGCCGCAGTTGCCCTCGATGACGAAGAGGAGACACAACAAGTGTTGGGTGGGGTAAGAAGGAGCTCCGCCATGCCATTGGAGAGGAATGTTTGTGTTCCTGTTAGAATGAGGACAAAGTATCTGAGAATGAGAGAAATGTTTGCCACGAACCTACTGCCGAGATTACAAAGCAATCCTTTGGGTAAGATGTATGCTAGAGCTGTTGTCATGAATGTAGAACACATTGGTGAGACCTCGTACTTCCCAGTTAGATCTCAACATCAAAAGAATAACCAACAACGTCAAGCTATGAAACAGAATCAGGTTGCAGTGCAAATGCAAATGCAGAAACATGCTCAAGCACAAGCACAAGCGCAAGCTCGTGCCCAGTCACAGTTCCAATCACAGGCTCAAGGCCAGATGCAGTCGCAGCTACACGCTCAAGCACAGTCCAGCGGGATAAATTTAGCTGCCATGAATCCACAGCAGCAGAAGCAGTACCTAATGAAGCAGAATGCTTTAAACGGTATGCCGGGCTCATAAATGGTACAATCCACTATAAAGGGATATATAATCAGTTTTTTTGGATATTTTATATATGGACAAGCAGGTATACATGAGGTTCATATCACCGAATTTGTATTATAGATCGATTTACCGGTTCAATTCTTCTCTACACTTTTTGTATTTTCTGTAGATGTGTTTGTCACCTTCTTTTCTAGTGGAGCCACATGGTCGCTCAATCGGACCTTTATGAATGATCCTTCCTTCCAGTTTCCTTCCTCGTCGAAGTTCTCCGGATTTGGAGGAGCATACTTGACAATTTGATAATCTTTCACAAGGTATAATCCAACACAGAAACCTGCAATGAGCCCAAAGCTCATAACATTGAAGCGTCCTCCCACGGTTTTCTTGCTCATGCTCCTGATATACTGCCGTTTTTGCTCGTAGATGTCACTTCATTATTGATGATGATTTGAAAGCATGAAGCATGAATGTAGGGAAAATTACATTCTCGAATCTTATCGCTCGACTCTTGCAAGGAAAAACCAGACTGGTTCTAAACCTGTCTTCTCCGTTGTTGCATTTATTGAGGGCTTATGGGGCATCAGAACATCCTCACCAGCCATGTCCGCATTACCAAAGAGAATAATTAGAGTAAGTCCCAACCGTGTTCTTCTTATTCCCATCATATTTGAGTTTGAGTTACTAACATTATCACTCCCCTGATTCAACACTTTCGTGACTTAGGAAACTGAGAGGCTCATATCCGATCCAGTTCCTGGAATATCTGCAACGCCACATGAAGAGAATCTGAGATACTTTGATGTGCTGTTAACGGGCCCATCGGGCTCCCCATACGAGAATGGTGTTTTCAAACTGGAGCTCTATCTACCTGATGACTATCCGATGACTGCACCAAAGGTGAGATTTTTGACTAGAATTTATCATCCAAACATTGACCGTTTAGGTAGAATTTGTCTTGATGTTTTGAAGAACAACTGGAGTCCTGCTTTACAAATCCGTACCATTTTGTTATCTATCCAAGCACTACTCAGTTCGCCAAATCCCGATGATCCCTTGTCAAATGAAGTTGCTGAAGAATGGAAGGGCAACAACGAGAAAGCACTTCAAACAGCTAGAGAGTGGACTGCTCTCTACGCAAAAGCAGAATGATATTTAAGTTGTTATAGCTGCTTCCCCTATGCACTTTTGTAAACGAGTTTATAGTGATGCTAAAGTTTGATGTTACAGAAAGTACTACTAAGTAGACAGAAAAAGGTTAAAGCAATGCAATAAGTTCCTTACGTTTAAGAGTTAGCTGGCCATTCCAGACTTCTCTGATCACATCCGTGAAGTCATCAACGTATCTAATCTCAAGCCCGAACTCTTCTTTCACCCATGATTCCACTTCGCCAGAGAAGGAGTATCTCTTTGTTGGTTGGGAGAGACACTCTTCCTCTTCTAAGACCAGTCTGGTCAAAACAAACTTAGACTCTTCTCTATCGGTGATGGTATCAATATACGCAGAGATGAGATCTGTTCTGTTTAGCCGTGGTGCCAATACGCATTTAACCTTCCCTGTCAAGCTGGCACCAAGAAGCTTTTCACGTAGTCCACCAATTCGTAAAGCTTTTGAAGTAAGCGTTATCTCACCAGTCATTGCAAATGATGGATCAACAGGTCTTTTCATAATTAGGGAGAGATAACACAAAGTCATAGTCAAGCCTGCCGATGGTCCATCCTTCCTGATGGCTCCCTCGGGAACGTGCATGTGAACATTAGTACTCTCGAGTCGCTCCACGAGTTCCTTTTCATTGTATCCCGAAATAGTATGTGTATGAATTAGATGTCCAACCACAGTCTTGGCGATCTCACAACTTTCCATCAAAACATTTCCCAAGCTTCCCGTAGTAGTTATATTCTGACTACCTGGTGTTCCCACCATCTCAAACTTGAGTAGAGATCCAGAACCGTCAGAGTTGTAAGACAATCCATTGACTAATCCGTATGATTCCTGAATCACTGAATCTTCAGAAGTGTACTTTTCGGTATCAGAGAAGCTAGCAGGAATTCCCAGATATCTGATCAAAGCAATTTTATCTACCACAGTGCTGTAATTAGATGCAGTTTTAATGTCATCTCCCATCATTAGAAGCTCAACTGCCTTCTTACGACAGATTTTACCAATGAGCCTTTCCAAATTTCTGATGCCGGCCTCATGAGTATACTTCATAGCAATCTCATGGAGGACATCATCGCTAATGACAACATCAGTGTCTCGTAATTCATTTCTGGCTCTCTGTCGTGGTAGTATGAACTGTTGGGCGATTTTAACCTTTTCTTTGTAGTTATAGCCACTCAACTCAATAATCTCCATACGGTCTCTCAATGGGTCACTGAGCCTCCATCGGTCGTTAGAAGTGCCAATAAAGACAATATTGGAGAGATCCACGGGAAAGCCGATGTAATGATCTGTGAAATTGTGGTTTTGTTCGGGATCTAAAAGTTCTAACAGTGCAGCCTCTGGGTTTCCCTTAGCACTCCCGTTACCACCACTACTAGCAGATATTGAGTCAATTTCGTCAAGTAGGATAACGAGTTTTTTACTTTTGGCACGACGAAGCGCTTGTATGATCAGACCAGGGAATGCTCCAACATAGGTACGACGATGACCTTTGATATCTGCAAAGTCATTGACACCACCTAGTGACACTCTTTGAAATTCGCAATTTAAGCTTCTGGCAACAGATTTGGCAAGAGAAGTCTTTCCAACACCTGGTGGACCATCCAGAAGAAGAATTGGTGCTTTGGTACCCTCTTCATGTGATGTTTTAGTCCGTTGTTGTCTTTTAGTAAGCTTCATAATGGTGAGATATTCATGAATGCGTTCTTTGACGGCATCCATACCATAATGGTCTCTATCAAGGATCTCCTGTGCTTCAGCAAGGTTGATATCGTACGATTCGTTGCTCTCTGAGAGTTTTGGCCATGGAATATCCATCACAATATCAAAGTAGTTTCTTAATTGCTGGTACTCCGAAGATGTGCTTTGCATCCTCTTCAATCTCTTGAAATCTTTGGTCAAAAGGGTCTTACCATATTTGGAGATTTCGTAATCGTCGATTTTATCGATGAATTGGGCAATAACTGCGAGGTCATTATCCTCATCTTCCGCTTCACTGTTTTTGCTTTTGACTGAGCCTTGAGGAGGTGTATATCCATTCTCACCCGGCTGACTATGCTCGAGCAGTTGTTTCAAGTTTTTGAAGTGGTTGACAATAAAGCGAGATTGTAGGGCTTTCCCGTTACCCAATTTACCCAACCTTTCCCAAGCACCTACAAGATAATCCATGTTAAGGTGCACTGTGAATAATGTGTTCACGAACTGGGTAAGATCATGCACAATCGACACTCTCTCAACGACATTTAACTCCTCAATCATACGCTTACACTGTGTAGACGTGAAGGGAAAAACGGCAACATAAATATCACAAAATGCCAGTATTTCCGATAAGGAACCCCCTTTGACACCCTTCATGAGGCCGTGTAACATCTTCAAGTTTCTCAAAGTAATGTCTTCATTCAACTGTAGAAATAACGTTTCGGCAAGTGGAGTTAGCTTCGTGAGTGTACTTTTAAGGTCTGTACTATCCATGGATGAATACGATTTCACGAACTTCAAAATCTCTCTTAAGTTTTCACTTATAGCATCACACACTAGCTGCTTGTCTTCTTCGGATACTAAACCCACATCTTCGTCACCTATAGTAACCACAAATTTAACCTCTCCAATGTAATCAAATTGTACACCCGATAATGGTCCAGTACTAGTATGAGTAGTCGATTCTTCCGAGTGTTTTCCATCACCCAAATTAACAACTGCTCCACGACACTCCCCCTTTAATCCAAGTACACAATTACCCTCTATGATAGAAACCCGGACAACCTTAGATATAATAGCAACGTTAGAAGTGTCATGAAGACACGCAATGACTGGGAAGTTCACCACATTGGATCCCACGGGGTGACTGTAGCTATAGTTTTTATTGATGAAGTTCACGCCATCACGCATACTATGAGAGAGACTTCTGTCGGTTCCTCCACCACTTGGGGGTGGTTCTATTTTAATATTCTCCCTGACCTTAGATATCTGCTCCAATATATCATGTGAAAGTACAGATGGCGTTGCTATGAAGGCATCCAAAAGTGGTGCTACTTCTCTTTCGGATATGCCGATGTTGTATGTGACATTAGGTAATTGTGGAGAGGCGTTGTTGATGTGCACGGTTGGTAATACTATTGTCTGTTGTGATTGTTTCATTGTGATCTGGTCCTTGCGATGCAATTTGTAGCATTCATTGCAGAAAAAAGATGTTTTAAGGTATAAAGATGCATGTGCTGGGTTGGTTGTTCAGTTCATGGTTTTGACTTCTGACTGGTGGCCACTTGCCGTGGGCGGTAGGCGGTAGTGGACTTTATCGATTAGCGCGGGGAACGAGTTTCCTAATTGGGCTTATCGGTCGAATTGTCAAAGTTTTTAGCTACCGACTACTGACTACTGACTACTGCAGTCTTACAGACTAGGACAATTACTAGGATACTCCAGACAGTGCTTATGGGTCTATAAAATTAAATTACAAAGGAAGTAGAAAGCCGAATTGAGAGAGATGAAGAAGGAATGCGATTGGGAGAGGGAATTAGGAATTAGTATTGGTGAGTGTGGATAGTAGCAGAGTGTTCCACCTTGACCATAGGTCTGTAAACTGGTCTCCACATTTGTTCCTTGACCCAGCTAAGACATGCTTCGAATTCTCTTGGAACGGAGACCTTACCACCGGATGGTGCGGTTTCCTCTTCGATACGTGCATGTCCTTCCTTGAGGGCTTGTAAGATGAGTGCGGTTGCGACACGAGCTGACGTTTCGTCAATTTGTTCAATTGGTGGTAGGAGACCAGCCTTTGGGTTTTCCATTGCTGGTGATAAGGATGCAAGTTCGTCGACAGCTGCAGAAATCATAGCGTCGGAAATGGTGGTTGCTCTAGACAAGACTGCACCTAGACCGATACCTGGGAAGGTGAAACAGTTGTTGTTTTCAGAGATGACGTGTCCTTCCACAGGTGGGAATGGTGAGCCAGTTGCAACTAGGGCGTTGAATTCGGTCCACTTGAGTGCATCATCAGGGAAACATTCATGAAGTCTAGTTGGGTTAGATAATGGGAAGATCATTGGTCTTGGGTTGTGCTTGTACATTTGCTTGATGACATCTTCATTGAAGGCACCTGCTTGTGTGGAACATCCAACAAGTGCAGTTGGTTGCACTTTCTTGATAACCTCCACCAAGCTCTTTGTGTCGACACCTTCCCATTCTGCTGGGTCTTTTGCGAATAAGTTTTGCACTTCGGAGTTTGTGTCCATGCCCTTCAAAAGAAGACCAAATCTATCCATACAGAAGATTTTCGATCTTGCCAGCTCCGTGGATGCACCGTGAATGACCATGTGGTTGACAATTTGATCGGCAATACCGATACCTGCGGAACCTGCACCGTAAATCAACACAGTGGAGTCGAGTAAATCTCTACCAGTCAATTTCAGACCTGCAGCCATGGAAGCCATGACAACTGCACCAGTACCTTGAATATCATCATTGAAACAAGGCAGAACGTTTCTGTATCTGTTTAAGACAGGTCTTGCAGTAGTGACACCGAAATCTTCAAAATGGATGACTGCATTTGGGAATCTCTCTTTCATAGCAGTCATAGCCTTGTGCACAAAGTCATCATATTCTTGACCTCTCACTCTTGGGAATCTGTTACCAAGATATAAATCATCTTCAAGGAGTTTCTTGTTGTTGGTACCAACATCAAGGACAACAGACATAACTCTACCTGGATGTAAACCACCACATAGAGTCATGAGAGCGGCCTTTGCAATAGTGATTCTGACACCACCGACACCTTGATCACCAATACCGAGAATACCTTCAGAATCGGAAACGACGATATAATCGATATCCTTATCGTTACCGAATGGTGCCAATCTTAGATCAATTTCATCTGGTCTGGTGATATCAAGGAAACAACCTTCTGGCTTTCTGAATCTGTCAGAATATGCAATGATGGCATCACCCTCAGTTGGGGTGTAAACAATTTGAATGAGTTCACGAATGTGCTCTTTCACGAGTTTGTAATAAAGAACCTTGTTTTGTAATCTCATGGAGGTACAAAAATCATTCTTTGCAAGTAAAGACTTTAGAAAATGTAATTGTCTGTAAGATCTTTGAACTTGTTCTTCCAAAGTGTTAACAACAGGTGGTAACAGACCGTCTAAACCAAATGCTGCTCTCTCCTCGAGGGTGAAAGCAGAACCCTTGTTGAAAAGGGGGGAGTTAAGTAATTGGAATCCCGTAAGTGGACATTCGATCGGACCAACAGCAGAGAGTCTTGTGGATTGAGGAACAGTAACCTTTGCCTCCTCACCGACTGGTGTCTTCTTGATTTCGCAGCAATCTTGCGTCATTATGTTATTAAAGTGATGGTTAGAGAAAGAGAAGGAAAAAGAGAAAGTGTCGTCAGGTGAGAACCAACTTTCCGGATGGTTAGGTGTTAAGTTGTACGTATATGATGCGGCGAGACCGTCTCTATTTAACCTCTCCTCTTCTTTGACAGCTATCACCATATCGTGTAGGACACCGGGCAACTCAGACAATTGACAATGCCACTGTACAACCTGTTCGATGGATAACGGTCCGGCTGTGTGCTATAACACGCCAGGACGAGCGGCAGCGGGGAACTCCGCCGTAGCATCCCGGAGATGGTCCCTTGTGTATAGCTGTCCACCGTAACAAAACGGACGGGCGGCATTTTGCCGTGGTCTGTAAACGCGCGTTGCGGAAGTTTTTCCGGGACAGTACAATGAAGCATCTGCTCCGGTGTGCTACGGGCGCTTGCCTATTAATCCGCGCAATCTACACACGCTCTAAAACTCCGCTCTCCGCTCTCCTCTCTCCTCTCTGGCCATATCGAGATCTCTCCGTCGGCCTACTCTCCGCTCCACGTTTTGCGCGCTCCGGGCTCCGGGCTTCTCCACCAGAACCGTCCACTAAAGCGGTCGGACGCCGGCGGTTATCGACATAAATTGCCCATAGCGGGTTTACCTCGAAGGTTCAAAGTTCAATGAGAGCTAGCAGATTGAAAGGGTCGAAGAGTTACTCGCGTATAGAGGGCCCAATACATGCCAACTACACGTATCAATAACTAGTCCCAGAGGAGGGGAAGAGAAGTGGGAGAATAAATTTGTATATATCTTCACTGGGAATTTGACGTTTAACTTTTCGGCCTAGGTTGACCTTTTGGGGGGAGGTCGCGAATTTGACCTTCCCCCCAGCACCAGCCAAATGCGGGCTGGGGGCCCAGCGCGAGGCGTCGGAAATTTTGGGCAGATATCAAATCTGATATATCACTCTGTAAATTCGACGGGTCGGCCCCACGCCCCATGGGTCGTATTTGGCCCCGCTTAAGGTGTGAGGGTGATATGGTGCCCCTGTTAAAGGTGTAGAGGGTTGGGGTAAGGTGCGGGAACCCCCTGTAAGCCCAGCTAGAGCACTAGGCCCCTGTGGGAGATATAACGACCACTATAAGAAATCGCGTTTGTAGGGGGAGCGAGTTACTGGGGGTGAAAACTGAAAATGAAGGTCAATCATTGACCTTCCTCAAGGTCAAGAATGGCCAAAAAAAAAAAACTGTATACCATACTTAAGTTTCGCGTGGGGAGTTAAGATATTATCTATATACCCACCCATCCACCGACCCACATCCTTCGACCACGCCACACCCTTCCGTGTAGCCGTACACTCCCCGGTGAGCAGACAACTGGGGACATGGGACATGGGCTAACACTCCCTGCAATCCATCCATCCTCTACCGCTCCGTATCAATTCATTTTCGCATTTTCGCATTTTCGCGCCCCTACTTTACACATGCATGCGTGGAATCTATAAGGCTGCTGTCATACGTAGACTTTTCACATAGATCGATGGAAGTTGACAAGCCTTCAACCTTCATCCTTTCGTTTCCTTCCCCATCCATAACATCTTGCATTCCTTCCCAATAGCAACTTTTCAGATCCCATGACTAATTCCCAACAACGTGACACGCGTATATCTAAATCCCTCTCAAAACTACTCCGACACCAAGCTGTAGCAGAAGGTTTGCAAATATCCAACTCCGGACAGATACTCCTATCAGACGTATTATCTCACAATTTCCTCAAATCAAATCACGCAACATTCGAAGATATAGTGCGAATAGTTACCAATAATGAGAAGCAGCGCTTTAAACTGGAAGAAAAGGATGATGGACAATGGTACATATCTGCATCTCAAGGACATAGTATCCAACAAGTCAATCATCTAACTCATGGAATGATTGAATTGGATAAGATGAATGATAGTCACTGGCCAGAGATGATCGTTCATGGTACGTATAAGCACATTCTAGAAGAGATCAAAAATTCTGGAGGGCTGTCTAAAATGGGGAGAAACCACATCCATTTTACGTACACCATTCCTCGTAAGTTTTACAATGTGCTGAATATGAACACCCCCGTTGATATTACTACCGACGATTCAAACTACCTAAATTCACAAGATCCAGTAGTATCTGGTGTGAGAGGGAATTGTCAAGTACTAATCTTCCTCAATATATCAAAATTACGGAAATCCGATCTCAAATTCTACAAGTCCGATAATAACGTCATATTATCACCGGGAGATGAAAATGGTTTCATCCCGCTCTATTTCATAGATAAGGTCGTGGACTACCAAAGTGGCATAGTGCACTTCCCTTGATCTCTTTACCACATAAAGCAGACTTAAAAATGCATAATCTAATCTATAAACGTTTACTTCACATCTATGTCTACTTCTTGCTAAATGTTAACAAGTTAGCAAGTTGTGACGTTGTACAAGCCTTCTTGAAAAATTTATGTCCTAACAGAGAGTCTGTACTAGCTCTAAATTTCACTTCAACACAGAGACAAACAGTCAGGAAATCCATAATGTCATTACTCAAGGTCTCCGGATGCTTCAACGTAGGTGTACCATTGGAGGCAATCAAATATAATGCCTTTAACGGCTCTTCGTTCAAATATGGTGGCTCACCCTCAATCATCTCTATAGTCATAATCCCCAACGACCAAACGTCAACCTTCTCATCATACTCCTTCTGTCTCACAACTTCCGGTGCCATCCAATATGGTGTACCCACCATAGTGGCACGCTTGGATTTCTCCGTAGTCAACTTCGCACAGAACCCAAAATCGGTGATTTTCACATTGCCATGTGCATCAAGAAGAACATTATCCGATTTGATATCACGATGAATGAAATTCTTCTTATGTAAATGCTGTAATCCCTTAGTAGTTTCATAACAAATACATGCAATCTGCGCCTCAGTAATCTCGGAGTTGTTGTCAATGACGTCGGTCAATGATCCACCTTCCATGTACTCCATGATGACCCACAAATCAGATGGTCCATTCAAATAAGCCTCAATAAAGTTCACAATGTTCGGGTGGTGTGAATCTTTCATCACTAATATCTCATTGACAATCAACTCCTTACGACTCTGTTTATTCAAATCGATTTGCTTAATAGCAATGCATTGTCCATTCAATTTCTTTGAACGTGCTAAATAGACAGATCCACTCGCACCTTGACCAGCCTTGCTCAAAATTTGGAAATATGGTGTAGGATTGGCGTTGATGACAACACTTCTCAGCTTAGCCATGATTTGCGCTTCCGTCATAGTGGAAATCCTCTTATCAGCTGGCCTTTTCGGTGCCTTCATTTGTTGTCCAGGTATACCTCCATTGCCGACAAGTTTGGACTGTGTACTCATTTGAGCTGTATTATTGTTCATTGGTACTTGCTGCTGGTGGTAGTTTTGTACAGCTTGAGTAGGCAGACGTTGTGGTTGCTGTTGTGGATACGGTTTTGGTGGATAGTTGTTCTGATATGGGTTCACCTGTTTTGTTGCCATTCCATTGGAATAACCGTACGGCTGTTGTTGTTGTTGTTGTTGCGGCTGTTGGTGGTGGTGAGATGCAGCCATCGATGGTTTTGTTGGAGCTGCTCTTTGAGGAATCATCATCTGTCCACCATTCTTCTGAGAGGGCTGTGCATATGGATTGATCGGCTGTTGTGCATGCGGTTGTTGTTGTTTCATTTGATTTTGATGGTTAGGTGCCTGGCGCATTGGTAGTCCCACGTCTGGTTGAGGGTTCATTGTCACATGATTAGAGGAATTGGATGATGATGATGTCGATTGAGATGTCGCTGAAGGCTGCGATGGGGTTATCGTCTCTTGCTTACCATACGGGACGTTTGTGTTCACTTTAATATTGCCCAGTTTTAGTGGTTTTAGATTTTGGTGCATGCCAGGTAGTGGTGGTGGTACACTTTGTGGTGCTGACGTAGATGGCTGGTTGTATGTACTCTCAGATGATTTTGAGTTAGGTATCTGAGGAGCCTTCCTCGTCGGCACAAATTGACTTTGCGGTTGTTTTTGGCCACTAGCGTTTGAAGTTGCGTTAAGGTTGTTCAACTTGTTCGGTACAGGTGGTGCTCTCCTAGGTTGTAAAAATCTATCCGAATATGGTTTGGTGATATCATTTATCAAGTTATTAGGTTTCTCTTTTGACAGTGGGCTCTGTATTTTCGTTGAGTGATTCTCTGCAAGTGTCTTTTGGATATCAGGAAGGGCGTTCTTGATGAACTTGTTTGAACTACTCAGTTCGGGGCTCACCATTTCACTATAAGTATTGAGCACATCGATGACTGCAGATGGATCTGCCGCAAAGTCTTCGTACGTTATATTCGAACCTTTCAACAAAGCGAGCCATTCAGGTGGTATACCCTTGACCTTGAAAGTACCGTTCAATGCATCGTAACTAACTTTCGCCTCGTGTGTGACCTTCAAAGGAGTCGAAAATCCCTCTCTTGGACACTTTGCTAAAATTGAATCAATCCACATATTCATTTCCTGGTCTGTCTTGGCACAGACAAAAGTCGATTTCGTCTTATGTTGAATCTCAAAACAATTCTCCTTCATTTGATTTCTAATACAGTTTGAGACGTGTAATAACGGGATTCTATACCAGAGTTCGACCTTATCATCGTTCTTGAAGAAATCCAAGCTGGATTCTCCCAATACGAGGTATTTCTTAGGCCACCTAAAGGAGATAATTCCTTCGTCTTTGACCTGAACCCATCCACTTTTCCTGTGTACGGTTGTGTGTATTTTCATCTTATTGAGATCAGATGCCAGACCCGATGTATCGTTGTTTTTTGATTTTGAGAATGATCCCACAATATTTGCGCCAGATGCCATCACGTTGTATCTGATTTCCTATTTGAAATGTGGTTTGTGCGACACTGGTGCACCTTGGTCTTGTAATGTCCAGTTGCGTGTTTCTATCTTTGGCTTGATGAAACGACGCCTGAAACTGGATACCATCAGATCGGTCGCACTGCTCTCTCCCTCGGTTTTGGTTTTGCATTTGCGGTATCCATAATAACGTGGCAAACGCGATTCTGAATTCTTAATTTTGAATTCTGAGCGCTCGCGCCTTAATTGTTTGGTTTTCTTTGTTTTCTCCTTTTCCAAATTTCGCGATGCTGATTTTGTTGAGATCGGAAGGGGGTGTTCACAGAAACGTATACTATTACGTATTACGTTAGTCTCGTTCAACAGCTTGAAGCACTCTTGAGCAGATGTGCAGGCGATTTCAACAACGAGCGGGTAGAGGAAGATGAGGAAGAACAGGAGTTACAGGATGTTATTGAGTGTCTGCACGATTGGCTAGTTGAGGTAGGAACGGCGTAATCACTACCAGGGACAATCGTAGTGGTTCTCGTGGCTGTCCTCCCCAGATTTATCGTGGTGGTAACAATATCGAGAGACTCGCTGTAAGAAGAGGATTCAATTTGGCCCTGACTTCCAATATTACTGTCAATGTCATTGTTGCTATTGCTATTGCTATTGCTATTGCTATTGCTGTTGCGATGACTTCCAATTTGTGACTCTTCTGTGTGATCGAAGCTTTCGTCGGATGTTTCATTGTCCATCTCTGAGCCTCTTTCGGTGTTACTGAAATTAAGGGAAGAAGATGCTGCATCAGAACACGTAGGATTGTGCCTAATTACTCTAACAACTGGGCCAGTCGATATTCCCGCAACAGTATCAGCATTATCCCTGACACTGTCCCCATCTACTACCCTGGCACTGACACTTGTACTCAGTCTTTTTAATGACTCCAGTAAATGGAAAGGTGAGTCCTTTCTAATAGGAATCGTTGATGTCTCTGGTGCAATTAACTCCTCTATTTCACTTCTTTTTCCAAATGCAATACTCTGTATAGTCTTTGGGCATGACATCTGATACTCACTCTCTTCGTCGTCAATGTATACTCCATCCCTCAGATAAAATGATTTACCACCAAGAATGGTGACTCCTCGGTATAATCCACCTGCGGTTTTGCAGAAATGTGTAGTGTCGTCCGAATTGCATCCTTTGGAATGAGAACTGGAACTGGAACTGGAAATGGTTGTTGTTATATGACGATCATCTATATTTGCTCTTGTCAGATCATTTCTACCCGTGAATCTTTCCACAAATCTTCTTTTGACTCGGTGGTATAAAGTAGAAAGGTCTCTTTTTCTTACACTATGTGATACGTCAGACGGAAGGGTAGGCAACGATAGAGTAGACGTAAACCTGTCGTGATCCCAAATAGTTGTTCCCATTACTATACGGTCATGATCGTGTTCTGTTTCATTGAATAGTTTGGTTGACACACATGCGTTATCGTTTGTCGACTCTTTGCAATCTGGTTGGACATCAATGCGTCCTATAAATGATGAGCCTTCTTCTCGTACTACATTTTTGCTACCAGGTTTTTGTTCTTCCCCTTTCATATTGACACACTTAGACCCTTTGCCCATCTCTACCTTTCTTTTATTACTTTTACTGGTGTCAATTGATTCTACGGTAATTGTACTGGGGTGTCTTTCCAACTGGGCGACATCAGAAAAGGTTTCCATGTTAAGCTTTTCTATGGACTGCTGCACGTCTTGTGCGCCTGCTGTGATCTTTGAGAAGTTACTATTGAACGGCATTCTGTTCTCACTGTCGCAATTGCAATTGCAACCGTTATATCTACTGCCCCCGTACTGCTGTTGGTCTCTACATCTGCTGATCTCCGCCAGTCTGAGCTCAACCCACTTCAGCTCACTGCTGTTTTGGTTTTCCCCTTTTCGCTCGAGTCTCGGCTCAAAGTTCAAAGTTCAAAGCTCAAAACTCAAAACTCAAACAGACCGGGGAGAAAAAGAGAAAAAAGGAACCGATTGATTACTGACGGATGATGGATGGCTGTCGATCTCAATAATAGTGTTTCGCTCTCTTTTGTTTGCAGTCTGCACTCAGCCTGGCCCGGGACCCAGCTTCAACCACAACTTTTACTTCTACTTCTACTTCTACTACTACTTGTGCTTCTGCTTCAGTTTAACACAGCGAGCAGTCTCAGATACCCAGTGCTGGACCTAGGTAAAGATTGACACGCCTACAAAGTTTCTCAACTGTCCCCCCACTACCCATTATCTTGCATACTACATACCAAATCATAGCATCACGTCACATCACACCACATCGCATCACTTTCTATCTGCCTCACCATCAGAATCATAAGCCTATACACTGCATTTTGTCATCAGTTTAACTACCCCTCTTCAGTAAAATACTAGCTGCTCTAAATGACCAACTCATTCAATACACCCTCGACAACACCGCATCTCATTACCGGTTCTGAATTCAATCAGTACTCCACTTTAGATCCTGCTACACCGGTGGAGATTGAAGAGTATTCCGACTTATATGACGATTATTTGGATTCTCCCTCTTCAAATCGTGCTGCGACCATGAATTCGGGCGCTGCTATTTACGAACAATCCACATCTATGCTCTCAACATCCCAAGATCTACAATCTAACGGCCAGGAAGATGTGGAGGGAGAAGAGTCTTTCCGACAAATATCCAGACCAGAAACATCTCTTAACGACAGAAACAAGCCGTTTGTATCCGATGACTCCATTGATGACTCTTTCATCCATCAAGATACCACGATCTCAAGTATTCCTCCGATACCTAACATGCCATTTATACCACAAATGAGGACTCCCGATTTTGCAGAACGCCCTGTTTTCCATAGTAACGACAAAACACCAACCGACCAGATAACGAGAACACCCCTTTTCACAAATAGCACTCCAGATCCACGTGATTCTGTCAAGCAATCTTATACCACCACTGATAAAAATAAGGGGCTCGGAATATCAGATTATGGTCAAGGGATCTACAATACATCATACAGCGATTCATCTAACTTGGCAGGAAATGCTCAGGGGTATGATGACGCTAACAACAGCTCGAGAGCAAGTAATGATAATGTATACTACACTCCTATCGTTGATGATCAAATCACCGACGATGACAGTGAAGATGACGAAATTGATGACGATGAAGCCGAGAGGCTGCTTATGCAGGCTAGAAGAAAAAATCAACAACTTTACAATGCACCGTATAGAACACTCAATGAAAACACCGATGATGCTGTGTTGATCACTAATTCGCCTGGTCAATCACAAACCAAAATTGTCAGAAAAGGAATCAAGGATTTCAAGATTGGTAAAGAGCTAGGCGAAGGCTCGTATTCAACTGTCGTGCTGGGAACGGACATTAACAATGGTAAGCAATATGCTATCAAGATATTGAATAAGAGACACATCATCAAGGAGAAGAAGGTCAAGTATGTTAACATCGAAAAGAACGCACTCAATAGACTTGGTAAGAGAAATGGTATCGTTGGCCTGCATTTCACATTCCAGGACTCTCAGAGTCTCTACTTTGTTTTGGACTTTGCCGAGAATGGTGAACTCCTTGCTCTGATAAAAAAATTCGGTACCATGAATGATGAGTCTACCAGATACTACACAATTCAAATGGTTGATGCAATCAGTTATATGCATGAAAGCGGTATCATTCACCGAGATTTAAAACCAGAAAACATTTTGATTGACAAAAACTTTAGACTACAGATTACTGATTTCGGTACTGCTAAATTGCTAGACAAGGATGATTCTGGAAATTATCCATTGGATACAAGAGCAAACTCTTTCGTCGGTACTGCTGAATACGTTTCTCCAGAGTTACTCAATGACAAGTACTGTGGAAAAGCTGCTGATGTATGGGCTCTGGGATGTATCGTCTACCAAATGATTGCAGGAAAACCACCATTCAAAGCGACGAATGAATACTTAACGTTTCAGAAAATCCAGAAGCTACAGTACGCTTTTACAGCAGGCTTCCCATTGATTATAAGAGACTTGATCAAGAGAATCTTGCTTCTGAAGCCTCGAGAAAGATTAACAATTCCAGATATTAAGAGCCATATGTGGTTCAACGGTATTAACTGGTGTGATGAGAATCAGATATGGGGACAACCTCCCCCACTCTTAGGCCCTTACAAAATATCTGCGAAGGCCATGAAACCATTGCCGGAATTAGCTCTTCAATATCCAAATGGTTCTTCTACGTCCATCCAGCAAACAAAGAGGTCAAATAATACAAAGAGAACAGTGGCAGCGAGACAGGTCATGCAAACTCGTTCCACTTCAAGTCCTGCAATTGTATCCATGCCAACTGTGGTACCTAATGCAACTATAACAGGCACGAGTACAAATGCGAATAGCCCATCCACTGCTGCAAAAATCGCAAGTTCGGCTGGTGGAGCCAGACCTGTGGGAAACACTACAGCTTCCACACCGCAAGCTGCCCTGCCGAAATCTAAACAAAGAAGATCAGCGTCATCTGCAGCAGCGGCAGCTCTATATGGAAACGCCACTCGGGCTGCATCATCTCAGGGTGTCTCCACTAGTAACGCAATATCAAATGCAATGAATAGTGCACCATCACCGAATTTGGTTCCATCGTCGCCCTTGATGCACCAACCAATATCCGCAGAGGACATGCAACAAGTGACTGCAGATCGAATCATTAAGTCGAGACAACAGCAACAGCAACAACTGAAACAACACCAGATGCAAACGCAAGCTCTCAAGGTACAATCTTCTCAGGATGTTATTCCGGGAACCAACATACCAAGACCTGTACTCAACACGAAGATTGCCTCCAGATCAAACACCGGCATCAGGTCTCGAAACAACTCTTCGTTGAAGGCGATGAAGAAATCAGAAGTTCCTCAAATGTCGGTACTTGACTTGAAATGGGTACAGTTTCTCAAGCATTCAGAGGAAAGAGTCATGAAAGTCGGTATTGTTGAGGCATCTAGAGAAGATAGTACTGCCTTTGAGAAAAAGCACAAGGGATACCTCATTGAATCTCCATTGGGATACAAGAACAAAGACAGCATCTCCCAACCTCAAATCTTTTCAGACAGAGATGACGAATCTATCAGACTGCTAGACGTTGACAATACGCTACCGAAATCATCCTCATCAAACGGCGGCGCCGGTGGTAGTGCAAACGGTGAGACAGACTCTACAACGGAAGGCGATTCTGAAAATGGCTCATCTGTTGCCAAGTTTAGAAAGTTCTTCACCGTCAAGCAGCCCGTTTCTGCTCCTTTTGAGAGCAGTTTTGTCACGAGAACTATGTTGATTACCACCTTTGGTAGAGTTTTACTCTTTCATGAAAATTATGGCGTGGACAACAAGCTGAAATATGAAATTACTACAGAGATTGACCTTACCAACACTCATGTCCATTTTGTGGAAGTTGTTTCTGATAAAAGACTGAAACCATCGAGGGGACTCTATGCGATTATGTCTAATACTGTCACGATCTGTATAGATGTTGAGAAGGCCGAAATTACGCAATGGACACAATGTCTAGCTAACTCTCGAATGATGGAGAAGGAGAGAAGATTAAAAGAGTACATGCATTCCTCAAACAATGTGCACACCAGTCTCAATGTCAATACAAGCGAGGAAACAGCGCATGCAGCTGCTACGTTAGCCAGTGTGATAAGCCCTACATTGAAAAATACAACTACAGTCAAAACCTTGCCGAAACCACACAAGACAGCATTCCCCACAACGCTTCGTGATACTGTCGACGATAATAACGGAAGTAGTTCAGCCACCAGTGGAGGAGAAGGACACAAGAAACCGCCTACACTAAACAGAAATACGAAGTCAAAGTCAACTTCGAAAACATCATCTAATGGTGAAGAGAGAAAGAAGAATGGGAAAACCATGGGCATTGGACGGGGACCAATGATTAGCGCCGCCATCAACAAGGCCGTCTCTATGGCTGGCGTGAACGCTGCAGTCGGCGCACGCCCCAATGGGGAAGAGAAGAACAAGGTCACCTCGATGAACTCCAAGTTCCTGGCCCGCAGCAGAATGAGATGATCTGCATCACCCCCGCATTGCCGTGCAGTAATTGTATATTGATTGTGTACATGTAAGCTTGTAGATTTAAACTCAGCGATAACAAGAACAGGTCCTTATCGCCTATACTTCCGCATTGGGCTGCCACCAGCTGCCTGTAGATTGTAACCCTCGCACCGCACGTGGTGAATATGTTGTAATATACGCTATACGTTAATCGAAACTCAAAATCACCCATAAAACTAGCATCACGTGCGCCTGCAGAGGGCACTGGTGCTCTTCTCAAAATTTGCAATGAGCCCTTTTTGCCCAATGCGGTCACCACGCCAGGAATTCCGTTTCGCTGCTGTTGAGTGCTCGCTCGTTGAGCGCTGGCCGCGGGTAGTGGGACCCGAAAATTTTCAGATACTAGTGCTGGTGGAGAAGCAGTATTGAACTGGGTGTTGAAGCTAAGTGCGTCTGAGAGGGCCTTCAATTGGTTACGTTTTAGGCTTGTCTGGCTTTTGGAATTCTTCATTAACCAACATATACATATCACCGAAAATGGCTAAGTTCATGAAATCTGGTAAAGTTGGTACGTATCACCCCTCAACCTGCACAATCTGAGAACAAAGAGACCCGTCAAACTGTACCATTAAAGTTGATTTTTGAATTATAGTGAAATATGAGAAAGCAATACTATGCAAAGAAATGAGCAAATAGAGCACACGTCTTCTACTGTATGTCACCTAATATATTGCTAAAAATGAGGTGCCGTTAAAAAGATGTAATGCATATTTAAACTCAGTAAACAAGGGTAGTTCCTTGCGAAAACAACAGACCCAAAAGGATCAGGTGCAAACAGCAACCTTCATAGGAAGAATTTTACAACCACTGTCAATATATCATATATGAAATGCAACGAATTATCTCAAACTTTACAATTATTCTGCAAGCTCTACATTCAAAATACACATTTCTATCCATTAAAACGAAACACACATTTCTGACAGTATTTACTCGTTCACTCGTTTGCTCTCTTATTCACTATAATGTACAAATTTTCTATGGTCAGGGCAATACATTTGCTTAGGACTCAAGTCATTTGACGCCACACTTGGAACATACACTAACATTCATCATTCCTTTCCACTATTATTAATATTTTATTACAGCTGTCGTTGTCAGAGGTAGAAACGCAGGTAAGAAGGTCGTCATCGTCAAGCAATTCGATGAAGGTACCAAGGCAAACCCTTTCCCACATGCAATTGTTGCTGGTGTTGAAAGAGCTCCATTAAAGGTCACTAAGGGTATGGGTGCAAAGAAGCTTGCAAAGAAGTCCAAGGTTAAGCCTTTCGTCAAGTTGGTTAACTACAACCACTTAATGCCAACCAGATACTCCTTCGATGTTGAGCCAATCAAGTCTACCGTCACCGTTGACTCTTTAGCTGAACCATCCCAAAGAGAAGATGCAAAGAAGGCTGTCAAGAAGGTTTTCGAAGAAAGATACCAAGCTGGTAAGAACAAGTGGTTCTTCACTAAGCTCGCTTTCTAAGTAACTTTTTATAAAAGATTAAGGATAAATTTTAAACTTTAATGTGTCATAGCTATACTAATAATTCGATATACAATATACGCTACCTATACATACTTAAGTAAAATGTAAGAAGCCAGATATGTAAGTTATGTCAACTTCATTTAGCAATTTTCCATTGTACCTCTACGATGGAAGTCTCATCTCCCGCCTTGTCGTCATAATCATACCATTCACCGTCTTCGAGTAATACTTCATTAAATTCCGTATCTGTTTCCAGACCTTTGCAAACAAAGGGGCCGTCAGCAATGTATTCAAGAATCTCACAGCCCCTGGAGTCGATCACTAACATTTTGGCCTTTGATCCGCTATGTTCATACTTGTAGCCTTCATATTTCTTTGGTAATTCTATATTAATATTATTTTTTGCCTTACAAAATGAGCATGCACCAACATAACTTGCCTCACCTCTGGATCCATCTATCTCGTGCTTCTCGTATAGATTGATAGTGATAACATTATCGTGAGTCTCCCGACATTTCGTGCACTGTATTTTAAAATTGTATTCGAAGGGCTGTTGGGTAGAATCTTGCGGGCGCAAATTCGTCACGTTATTCAGTTCTGCTGATAAGTATAAGTGATCTACCATCTCAAGAATGTGCCTGCCAGTTCAACGATCCAGGTATAGACATCCTTGAATAAGTTCCCTCTCCTGGCCAATGAGCGTGAAGCTCAGGGGTCAAAATTGATCAACGTAAAATGCGTAAATCAGCAGGCGGTGCGAATAGCAAAATGGGGAGACAGTTTTATCGTGCCCAAACACAGCAAATAGTGTACCGATTACACACAACAACTGCTCTTTTTTGGAGCTACTACAACACAACGGGGCCGCAACATTTACCAGAGATATAACAGATGTCTTTTGTGGGTCGTATGTTCAGCTCCGCATGCAAAATGCCAGGATTTGGCTCCTCAAACGCTGCAGGACGTGTGTTCAAGAACGCACGGGCATTCCACGGTTACGCTAAGAGAACCCAAATACCCAAGGGGTCTTCCAAATGGACAGTTTATGACGAACTAAAGTTATTCTCATATACATCTCACTTGGCATTCTTCATGCTACTTCCACCTGTCATCCAGATGTACACTACCAAAGTTGAAGTCACTCGTGATGATACTCTAATTGAATCATCTTTCGAATCTCTTCCGGTGCATCATGGTCTGGTACTACGAAACGTCAACTTTTTAGACATCCTTCAAGAGGAGAAGCATAGATTACTCGATCTCTATTTGAGCAACGAACCCGCTGCTACCAGTCCACCGGCAATCCCTTCACAGTTGCAAGCATTGAATGAAATGCAAGAGCAGAGCAACAGAAATGAACGGTACAATCACAATGATGATGATGTCAGTAGTACTCTTGATAACGGATCGACGAATGATGCGGATTTGGAGTTCCAGTTGTATGTGACCAAAATTAATGATGCTATTAATACAATGAAATCTAGTGCAGCAACTGGCAATTCGCAGTCGTATAAGAATATTGAGCGAGTTGCAAATCAACTGGTCAAACTAGGTATACGAAATGACTCCCCCGCCTCTATATTACGAACTAAGGAGAGCACCAATAATATAATCATGAATGTCTTCGATAGATTGCACAGCTTGAAACTTCATGAATACGAAATTGCTTTGCTACGAAGGTTACTCGTGTCATACGATACAGCCGACGTGCGCCTACTCAACATCAGACAGAAAATCATTCACAGATATGAAGAGAATAAGTGTGAGAGATTGCGCAGCAAATCGGCAGTGACTATGGCACCACCATCGAGCTTTACGAATGCGGGAGGTTCTCATCTTCCACTCGAAAAGATGATCAAAACGTCTACGTGGTTGCGTGAATACACTAACAGTTTTGAAAGGTTTGCACAACTGGTGCATATGTTTGCTGGTGCAAACCTTTCCATCAAGGCACATCAAGCGCTTTTCAAAGTCGGCTTCCAAAGTGAAGACGTGAGAGAAAGTCTGCGTGATTCTCGTCTGAAATACTCGGTTGTGGGGACTCTTGATGGATTCGGTCAGAACAAGGCATCGCGCCTACTACAGAACATGGTACGTATGGAACTCAGCTGATTGGGTACAGGCCTTAAGGCATCAGTGCAAGGTTGTAAACTTAAAAGTGTTATAGAAGAGGTCTCAGGTCTCAGGTCTCAGGTCTCAGCCTCCAAGTTAAAGATTCAATTTTGTACGATTTTATAGAGCGGAAAATATTTTTCATATTCTTCGGTAAACGTAGTCTTGACTAAGGACTAAGGACCTACAGCTGTATAATGAATGACCAGAGAGAGTCTCTTGATACGTAACGATATAAACATACCCACACATTCACAATGAAGTTCCTTACCACAAACTTTGTGCGCTGTGCAGTAAAGAGCTGCGATGGTACTGAGGGAAGTTTCCCATTACACTTTGAAAACTGTCAACTAGAATTGGAAGAGCAAGAGTTCGATCCAGATTTCATAATATCTATGATTGAAAGACTCGAATGGTCTGCATTGGTGAAGGTTGCAGCGGATCTCGGTAACAATGCCCTTCCCCCACAGAAGCCTGATAACATTGATGAGAACGAAACCATGCTCAAGGACCTCCATTCTCTACTACTCGAAACCCAGATAACAGAAGGACAAATGGTTTGTGGAAACTGCAAGCATATTTACTACATCAAGGACTCCATTGCTAGCTTTCTTCTCCCTCCACATCTCGCCAAATAGAGAACATCTACATTGTGTACCATCTTTAAGCACCCCCGCAATTTTAATCGTAATCGTAATCGTAATCGCAATCGTGATGTTCCTGGTTCTGGAAATCCTTCCAGATTTGCCGTGTCTCGTGTCTCCCTCATATCGTTTTTTCACTCGATGGTTTTACCTCGGACGTATGGTTCATGTTCTGCCACGACACCAGCGTGAACATCGCCCCTTTTCACCGTTACTCAGCAACATAGAAGGCTTGGTGCTACCTGGAAGTATCTGCCACGATACAACTTCTCATTTGCGCTCACTGAAATCAACTGTGCATTTGTTTCTCTCTTCATCAGCCCTTGTAAAACAGACACCAACGTGAGATCCCTGTGGCTTAACTGTTCTATTAAATCATTAGATATCAGCTGCCTCATTCAATACCAGTAGCAATAAACTAGTCTACATTACACATTAGAAGCGGGATATATTAGACCTACACTTGTTTTGGAATTTCAAAGTATACATACCAAAGGGTTAGAATTTTTAGAACCCTACACTAGCATCCATCATTGCATTGTTGAGATATCCACTCATCACTGTCACACAACCCCTGAGCATCACCAGATACCATCACTATACAAAATGGCAAACACCCACAGAGTCCATTCCACAAACGCAAATGGATCAAATGTTGGAACTAGCAAAAACAATGAGCAGGAGAAGGATAAGCCTTCTTTCTCTGTATCAACTCCACCTGGTTCACCTACTTATAGTCCTGGAACGGGTTTCCTAAACTTTAACAAATCACTATTTGCTAATCGTACCGAAGAAGGCAATGAAGAAATGGCCAAACTAGGCTTTGACCAACCGCCAGCTTTGAGACCGAAAGCTAGATCAAGATCAAATTCGAGAAAACTATCCATTGGACGATTATTTCAGTTTGGATCCGACAATAATAACAGCACAAATCCAACAACAGCTTCTAATAGTACCACTGTGACTCCAACTACAATCAGTCATGGAATGAGTAACGGCGATAGTCCCAACAATACTCCTCAATTAGGGCCCGCCCATATAAATACGGTTCCAGAAGATAACATAGAGGCTATCGAAATTGTCGAAAATATAGATTCATTCTTGCAAACTCCACCTGTGACTAAAGATACACAGCACTTTGACACGCCGTTGAGTGCGAACACGACAAGTGCTACAGCTTCTGATCTGAAAAATGACGATTACTTTTCACGCGATCCTTCTTATAAGACTGGTCACGAAAATGGAGAGGATCGAGATTCCGGTGAAGATCTTGGAGATGGTTTCACCAATCAAGCGGGGGCTGGAGATGAGTTTACAAAACCCAGAAGATTAACCAAGATAAAGAACTTATTCAAATTCAGCGCGCACGATGACGACGATAATGATGATAGTGTGAACGATAACACACGAACTCGAACCAGCGGTGAAGCACAAGACGTTTCGAATCAGCCACTATCACGCCTACAAAATCATTCACTAACCAATGGAAATAAGACACAAATAGCATCTCATCAGAGACAACGAAGTCAGAATCACGATGGCAATATTAGCGAACAACTTGTTGATAGTACCTTGGATGTGGCGCATGAAGAACACTCTTCGTCTATCATTCAAAAGTTCAGAAGAATGAGAGCGCCTTCTAGCCCCCGCATTCACCAGAATAAATCAGTAACTGAAAAGACTCTAGTAAATCATGACAGCCTGCTGCGAGATGATGATATTGTTGAAGAATTAGATTTGTCTGAGCAAACATTACAAGATACGTCGGACTTCACAGAGAGAGACTATTCAACCTCCTCTAAAGCTGTCAAAAATGGAGATGCAGAAGAAGACGAAGATAGGGATGAGCTCAAACCATTAAAAGAACCTGAACATAAAGGTTTTCTACAGAAGAGGTTGAGGAAAGTTGCTTCCGCACCTTTGAGTTTGAGAACCTTTGCGGACAATTCTCACTCCTTCAACAAAGATCCTGTTAAGTATACCGATACTCTTACTAGCCATATTGGAGAGATCACCATCAGTAAGGTTAATCCAGGATCTACCAGTAGGAACTATTCAAGAAGCTCAATCAGGGTTGCGGACGTTCAAGTTGGGCCACAATCATTCGAGAAACTAAAAATGTTAGGCAAAGGGGACGTCGGTAAAGTCTACCTTGTCAGAGAGAAAGAGACAAAAAAGCTCTATGCAATGAAGATCCTCAACAAAAAAGAAATGGTTGAAAGAAAGAAGATCAAAAGAGTACTAGCGGAACAAGGAATTCTTGCTACTGCCAATCACCCATTCATTGTTCCTCTGTATCACTCTTTTCAGTCAGAGGACCATCTTTATCTGTGCATGGAGTACTGTATGGGAGGTGAGTTTTTTAGAGCACTTCAAACACGACGCATGAAATGCATATCTGAAAATGATGCCAGATTTTATGCCGCTGAAGTAACGGCAGCTTTAGAGTACTTACATATGATGGGTTTTATTTACAGGGATTTGAAACCTGAAAATATTTTGCTTCATCAGTCGGGTCACATCATGTTGAGCGATTTCGACTTATCAAAGCAATCCTCCAACGCGGCAAACCCTGTCTTCATATCCAGTACAAAGTCATCTACTAATATGCCACAGCTTGATACAAATGTTTGCATAAATGGCTTTAGGACTAATTCTTTTGTTGGTACTGAAGAGTATATTGCCCCAGAAGTTATTTGGGGTAAAGGTCATACATCTGCCGTAGATTGGTGGACTCTTGGTATTTTCATATATGAGATGCTTTTTGGAATAACACCTTTCAAGGGATCCACTAGGAACCAGACATTCTCGAACATTCTAAAAAACGAAGCATCATTTCCGGACTACAATCAGATATCAAACAACTGTAAGAATCTGATCAGAAAGCTCCTCATCAAGGATGAGACCAAAAGACTCGGTTCTCACTCTGGGGCCTCCGAAATCAAATCACACCCATTCTTTAAAAACACTCAATGGGCTCTACTCAGAAACCAAAAGCCTCCAATGGTTCCAGTTTTAACCAAGAAAAAGAAAATGCCAGTTGGTGCTAAAAACGGTAAACCGAGCACACAATCATCCATGGGTACCCTCAGAAGCAAAAGGAAGACGAGCTCATCTACAGTAATGGCAGCAGAGGGCGACCCCTTCAAGGATTTCAGCTCTATTAGTATTATTCATGATGATGATTCACAAATAATGAGATTCGATGGTACCGACTTGGGTGATATTACATATACCCTACAGGCGGGTGCCTCTGAAACGCTGGGTAGAAAATTCCTGAAAATGTAGTTTAGTCTAATATGCATTTGTTGTATTGTATACGCTATTCTATAAAGTATCTGCAATTTCAAACAACCTTTCTATATTCTCATCGTTCAACGCTTTCAATGCTTTGCTAAATCTTCTGTGTGTGTGTTCAGCCTCCACTTCTGTTGAAATACATTGAGCTTTATCGATAACACTTTCATTGATGCCTGCAATCTTCGCACAATAGACACCAAAGGACCCTGCACTACAACCTGGCTCTAACTTGTATGTGAACATAATATTTTCATCTTTTATTTTGTGATTTTCAGCTGGATATTGGCCAGAGCCTATAATTCGATACCCCATATGATAATTTTTTACAATCCCAGATGTGATGGATTGGAATGCCTCAAGCTCCCTGTAGTGAGTGACAAACAAGACAATAGCGTTCCGACCCACGTCGTTGATAAGATAATGCAAGACGGACCACGCTATGCTACATCCATCTATAGTAGAGGTCCCACGGCCCAATTCATCTATCAATATCAAGCTGTTTCCTTTATTTTTTTCAAAGACATCAAGTATCCTCTTACATTCGGTCAACTCGACTTGGAAAGTAGACTTGCCCTGAAAAATATTATCATTAGATCCCAATCTAACGCAGATATCATTAAAAACCCCCAATACAGATCCCTTTTTGCACGGAACAAAGCAACCAATCTGTGCCATTATAACAATGAGAGCCACCTGTCTCATAAAGGACGACTTCCCTCCCATATTTGGGCCTGTAATCAGTCCAATCCTCGAATCGCTCAGGTCATTGGCTTGCATTGCAAAGTCATTTTCGATATAGGTCACAGGCTGTGAGTGGAGACTCTGTGATTGAACTGCAGTTTGCGATGAAATTGCAAATGATGGCTTTTCTTTCATTAACCTCTCTGCAATTGGATTTCGGGAACTCTTCAAATCAATGATCGGTATGTCAACTATCAGTGGTTTAGTATAATCATTGTTTAGAGATGCTATTGCTAATGAGCGCAACGTATCAAAATATGCAAGCTGTTTGATGATTTTTGATATTTGTGGCTGAAACTGGCTTATCTTGATGATGAAATTGTCAAAAAGACGGTCACAAGTCTGTTTGAGTAGATCTTCTTGGTACTTCAGCTTCTTGTAGAGCTTTTCAATTTCTGGTGTTCGAAATCGCGCACAGTTGGTGGTAGCATTGATTCTTATCCAGTCCGAGGGAACATGTTTTATGTTAGATTTCCTTATTTCGATCAAAAGCGGTTCACCGCCCACCTTGGTGAATTTCAAATCCTTATTTTTTGTCACTCTTTTGACTTGGATAAGCTCCGCGTTAAGAAGTTCCAGAACTTGATCAATCAAGTTTTTCTGTACTAATATTTCTTCATATCCGTAAAACTTATTGTTAAAGTATTCGGTTACGTGTGTAGTGGAACAGGGATCCATTGCTGCAGGTGAGTGAATCATTTTAATCAATTCTTCAATATCGAGCAATTCATGCTGAGAGAGAATTCTCAGCTCTTGAAAGATAGTGAGCATCAGATTGGAACCTAAAATGTCATCAGAGATGAGCTGCTCATTCATGTTCCCGAATACTAGTAGAACGTCATTCAACTTCTTGAGGAAGCAATAGACCTCCTTACGCGTAGACTTATTATAGTGAATCCTGGAAAATATTAGCTCAAGATCGGGGCATCCTCTTAGAATATTTTGAACTCTTTCAACTTGTATGCTATTCATTTTTTTCATCAACCAGTCAACAGTATCATGCCTTTCTTTAATCACAGATTTATCCGTCAATGGCCTTGCTATCCACTGCTTCAACATTCTACTTCCAAACTTCGTCAACGTGTGATCTAAAATCTGCATCAATGTTCCTTTTTCGGTTCCTGTGGTGGAGTTGGTGAAAATTTCGAGATTGCTCAGAACGCTGGCGTCAAGGATTATATTTTTATCCACCTCTGAAAAGCACTTATAGTTATCCAAATATCTGAAGGAGGATATAAGGTTGAATTCTTCCAAGTATTGAGTTAGAGAATAGAGACAATAACCTAACTCGGGACTGAAACTGGCAATAAGTTGCTCTGTCTCAGTTGTGGGCTCAACCTTCTCTTTGAATGTTTTGATCAACTCGGTAAACCCCTGAGCTGGTACGTCCAGTCTAATTTGGTTGATCTCAACCATACTCTCACTTCTCAATCTTTTGAAATTGTTGATACAGTTTGTTGTTTCCTTTGATATTTCACCAATTGTGATGATCTCTATCGGTTCCGTATGATGTAATCTAGTTTCAAGTTTGGCTCTTGTAAAGTCATCACCAAAAGAATCGTATACAATGGTGGAAAAGTAAACATTGATCGACATGAGCGAGAGCTGATGGTCAGCAGATTCGTGGATGCAAAGAATTGATTTCCCAGTCACACTTTTCTCCAAATCTTCATCGTTTATGAAGGTACCAGCAGAATACACATTGCGTAATTTCCTATCAAAGACTTTAGATTTGGCTTTCGTCTCTGCTCGTACGGAGGCGGTCTGAATCTGATCAACTACTCCAACTTTGTACCCTTTCACCACAAGTCTTCTAACATGTACAAGTAACCGCTCCACGGGGATTGATGCTTGTGCAAACGTTGAGTATAGATGATCATTTTTCGTTGGATGGTTGAAATCATAAGATAATTTCCCATCGGTGAGCTTGATGTTCAATATCCTCGAAGCAATTTGTGCATCTTCACCAAAAAATTTATATTTGTATCCACTTTGAATGAGAAGAATTTTGTCCATATGATCCAGCTTGAATAGGAGCATTTGCTGCTCAAAGTCTGTCAAGGTCTTATTTTTGGGCTTTTTGGCATTGTTGGTTGCAGATGAGCTGGCATTTCTTTTGATGGTCCTCTTTACTGGATAACTGTTCTTAGATGATGTGGTTATATTGATCTGCTCTGGTTGTTGTGGATCTGTAGTTGATATGTTTGGTACGCTTATCGCATATTCTGTCTTTATTGCGTCACTGGGAGGAGATGGCGATGAGATGGGGGTAATACTCTTTTTTGGGGACAAACCCCCCTTTTTTTGGGGTGATTGGGAAGCATTTTTGAAAAACCTGCTAAGTGTTTGTTGCGACATACAAGTGAAACATATGGTGGTCTTTGATGTTACTTATCAGAAACACATTTAGAAGTCTGCCACCTGCCACCCTTGTAATTTCTCGGTATGCCATAAATTTCGAACTGAGATTTGACATTTGACACTTGACTGAAGCCTGGCGCCTGGCGATAAAAGATAATTTCCGCCTCCCTTGTACAACAATACGTGTAGTGGACTGTTTCCTTACATCTTTCATTCACGACGCTAGAGAGTGCACTACAGCTCCTCTGCACCACTGCGCCAAAGCTGGATAATATAGAAGGATGTCTTACAATGGCATAGGACTGAAATCGGCGAAAGGGTCTGCTACTTCGGGGCATGTGCAGAAGAACCTCGGAGAGGCAAAACTCAGTCAAAAGCAAGAGACACAGGGAAGGCTATATTATGGGCGAAAGCTTCGGGATGAGAGGAACCAAAAGGTCGAAAAATGTATCAAAGCAGCCAGTGTATCAATTGATAAAGATATTTCAGATCATCAGCAGAAGAGGGAGTTCGAGGTGAAAATACAAAAGTATAGAGATCAACTTGAGGATGAGAATAGTGATTTGGATGATGATGAGATCGACAAAAGAGTCGAGGCATATAGGATCAAACTTCTCAAGAACATAGAAAGAGCATCTAGGGCATCATATTCAAGAAGGGTGAATCCGTTTGAGAAGTCTGAATTAGAAAAATAGAGTTGAGAAACGTACGAATGGAGCTTGTGTATATAGAGGAGAATGTTCCCTAGCGTGGCAGAAGGACCCGGCTGCACATGTACGGCGGGCACTAGCAGACTCTAGAACTGGTCGATGTGGCAATCCTACGGAAATGCAGATCATATTCCCTCAGTGAAACTCGTAATCACGTTGTGGGCTTATACCTGATTCAATCCACTTCGATCTAGTTGGACTGCAGCTAGCTGTTGGAAATAAACAACTCTATTCCATGTTTGGTAGCTGTAGTCAAAATTCGGTCTGGGATCTCTAGATATAACTTGAAGCTAATAAGCTTCGAATTACCGTGATTTAACCAGATTTGACCTTCTACTATATATACATACAGTCCATTTTCTTGCAGATGGCCACATTTAGTTAGGGATTGGAAAAGATGGATGTTAGCCACCTCCCGCAGAAGTCATTAAAGTAACCTTTCAGTGGTTGCTGGTACAAATTTTTAAAGTCACATAATTTCTTAACTATATGATTTGATGTACTGAGTACTAACCCAGTGAAAAATGCACTGACTCCCAGTGGAAATTTTCTCGCTACTGGGGAAATGTACTGGGAACTTTGTTTCTTAGCACAATTTGTGGCCCGATTAAAGAGACTGTATACAGATAGCTATATTTATAGTGTATAAACTAGCGAGCCACATCAATGGAACTGTCGGCAGTCCACCGATCGGGGTCAGCGGCCTTGCGCGAGCTAGAATGCATGTACGCACCGGCCGGTGGAGATTCATGGCCCGAGCTGGTATAATTTCCGTACAGCTCCTGGCCCGGGCTATAGCTCTCGATCTGTAAGCTAGCTGCTATAGCTGGCTATATCTAGATCGAAGCTAGTCAGCTGCATGTGTATAGGCGCGTGTATGCAGCCTGCGTGCATAAATATCGAAAAAATTGCCAATTTGTCCGCGCATTAAGCTTTGCCCCTTGCGATCGAACATCCGGCAATATGCATATTGCATGCAATAGCACCACCCAACCGGCCCACAATATCATGCAACGTATCCCTTCATGCAATATATAGCCCCGGTATATCTAGCTAGGCTAGCTAGATATAGAATTCGTATATACTACAGCAATATAGCTAGCTTTGTCGGGCCGCTCTCGGAGCAAGTAAACTGCTGGGCAATTCGATATAATATATAGCTTACTGTTAACAAGCTGTATAGCTCCGAGATCGTTTATACCTCAGCTAGAAACAAAAATCGGGCCTCAAATGCATGCAATCCATATTGCGAAAATGCCAGCTATAGCAAGCTTAACTCGACGATCTCTATAGCTGGCTAGCTATAGCTTTATAATCCAATCATTTCAATGTGCGCACTATATACGCGTATATACATCTAAAAAGGCGCCCCTAGGCACGAATCATCATCGGTCTAAAGTCTGCGTGTACACGGTTCTATTTTTGAACAGGGTTTCCTTCAATAAATCGTCAACGAGTGGTTTACCACTGTCGATGAGGACGTTCAGTTCTTCCTCTCCCCTGTTGAGTAACTCTTCTTTGATATCCCATAACAACATCTTCAAATCATTGTACAATACGAAATTGAATTCTGGATCAAGAATGTGAAAGTTCATACCACCTTTGTAACGTGGGTAGCAAATTCTACGCTTCAACCACTCAGAAGTGTACTCAAAATTCCCCTCGTCATCAACGGGAGGCTTGATGGTCTCTAACTTAAGAATGTGACCATTGTTGTCTCTGATCGTTTTGACGAACACGTACTTATCCAGGTTGAAATTCTTCTTGACAAGAGTGTGAAAGTTGAAAGCGACGCCAGCCTTGCTTTCACTTGTGCTTCTCGTAGGAACGGCGGTAGCAATAGTTGGCTTCTCGTTAACAACAGTGGTAGCAGGGCTAGCACGTGCCGTGGTCATCTTTGCCTTACTCGGGTTATATGTAATTGTGATAGTGTTGGAGGTGATTTCATCCTTGTACCCGTTGATTTCAAGTAGGTCTGAGTGCTTCGTATTCAGGAAACTGTCTAATGCCTCCATGGTAATTTCTGTTTTCAATTTGTCATTGATGATACTCATTCTGCCACCGGCGCTAGTATTGTTCAGTCCGTCCCGCAGACTTTCCATAAGCGTTTGAGATATCTGTTTATCAATGGACAGTCCATCAGTAGCAACAACAGAGTAAGGATGTGGCTCTGACTTTGTGGCTGCACATTTCTTTGACATATCGTACACGACAAACCGATTACAATTTTTTTTGTCCACTTGACTAAGTAAGCTCGTCAACCCATCATGATGTACAAACCTCCCAGTTAAATTATGACTGAATGGACGTCCTTGACTCCTGTTTGTGGCAAAATGCTTCAGCGCTTCACTTTTTTCCTCTGTGCTGGTAGGTTTTAACCTCTTGAAAACAGCACTAGAGTTGTACACGACACCAGCAATGGTGGCCTTTTTATCGTTGGCTATATCATGACTGCTGCCACCATCACTCCTGACCTGCTGTTGTCTGTTTGTGTTTGTATCTTCGTACTGGGAGTATCTTCTCTTAAGGTGTTCTTGAGATTGAATTACGCTCAGGGAAGATCCACCACTTACGCCTGTACCAACACTCAATTCAGGAGTCTCCAGCTGTGTTACTTGTTGCTGTTCTTGCTTTGGAGTATCATAGAAGCCGTTGAGATTCCCGGAGGTAGACATCGTAGGCTGATGTTGCTGTTGCTGTTGCTGTTGCTGGATTGGTATAGGCATTGACGCTGATACAAGTGGTGGTGGTACTGGTGGTGGTACTGCGTACCGCCGATCGCTGAGATTGTACCCATAATCTGGATTTGAACTCGTGTTGTAATCAGAATACGACGTTCCAGTATACCGGTATTGGTAACTGGGATGATGAGATGGGGTCGACGGAATCTGATTTTGCGTTTGCGATGAGGATGATTGACCATGTTGGCAATGCACTGAAGGGCGTGTTTGTTGATGTGAAGGTTGATGTTGTTGAGCTGTTAGTTGTGTCCGAGGTTGGCTCTTTTGTGAAGTGTAGTATCCTTGTGGCATCGAAATTGACACTGGAGACCCCATTTGTTGATACTGAATACTTGCATGACGGGCTACAGAAGATTGCATTGGTGCAGGCTGTTCGAGCTGTGGCTGTTGTTGTTGTTGTTGTTGTTGTTGTTGTTGTTGTTGTTGGTACTGCTCCTGTGAGAACTCGTATTGTTGTGGGACAGGGTATACAGTATACTGCTGTGGTTGTTGTTGTTGTTGTTGTTGTTGTTGTAGCTGTGACTGTGTCTGTGCACGTACGTCACTTTGCGGAGAGTCTCTTGTGGATTTATCCATGTTGTAAGTGATATCTTGACTACTGCCAGTGCCATTTTGAGGGATAAAGGATAGTGACTGTGGTTGCTGTAGTGTGGAAGCGAGCGGTTGATAGTATCCATGTGGTGGGGGCATGTTTTGGTATCCATATCCGTAGTGGTATCTGAATGGTTGGTTCATCATTTGGCTGTACACGGAAATATCATTGCCTGGAGCGGTTGGTACAGTGGAAGAAGGACCTTGAGAATTCATGCTGGTGGGAGAGGGGTCTCCTCTCTGCGTTGAAGGTCCATACAAATGTTGAGATTGATATTGATGCTGCTGATAAGGGTACTGGTGCTGGTTATTGTATTGATTCTGTGATGGAAATGATGGTGGTGCTATTGATGGCAGTGTCGTAATAGAAGGATTATGAGTATCATCGGAGTTAGCGTTAGCTGTATTTTGAACGGAAATCTGTGGTCCCCTAACATGAGACTCCACCTGATGTTGCCTTTGCATCAACATCATCAGCTGCTGCTCCTTGATAGGTAGCAGCGACGCGGACTGTTGGGCGGTGTATCCAGAAAACTGATGCTGATGTTGCTGATATGGCTGAGTAACCGCTGGATTGGAGTTTGCTGGCGATTCAGTGGAAACTGATGGTCCTGATGGTCCCGATGCTGGTTGCTGAAGCGGTGGATAGTTTAGCATTGTGTAGAATGTATTTAGCTAGCTGGTGGGCAGTGATTTGGTATATGGTAGCACGGGTTAGATATTAGTGGAGAAGCCTTCGGTTGATTGATCTGCTGGCAATTTCAATGAGGGTGCTAGTTATAGCGTAACGTTATTTAATTCGCTGTACACGGGAGTGAGCCTGGGGGTGCAAGTATATAGTGCGAGCCATTATAGTGGCAGACTCCCTATATTTAAGCGATACTTTGCCTGCATATATATATCTGCGAGAAGACAGCTTATACACTCCGAAACTGCATCGAGATATTCAAATATTTGATCTCTGGATATGTCGACCGACATATATGTACTGATCGGCGCTTCGGTGAGACCAATTGCACACAATTTCAATACAACAATAGCTTGGTGCATTAAATTGAATAAATTTAATGCGCATGCAACGTATACACGTATATTTAAGCTGCCCAACTTAATATACTCCACAATATTATATAGTTCGATATCTAGCTATAGATATAGTCAAATTAAAATTCATTTGGCCACGAGCTATTTCTTTGCCGATCAATCGAAGCAATTTGTCATATATATAAGCTTCGGATATTATATGGAGACATCAAACTTAAAGCGAGCTATATATAGCTGCGCTATATAGATTAGCGCGTGTATTTGTGTGCATGCATGTGTATATGCATGAATTTGATATAAATTATTAACGTCAGCTGGCCGCGCGTGCCCCGAACATCAAGCTAAAGTATTAATGGCCCTAGATTTAGTTCGGCGAAATGTCCGCCCGTTGCGGCCGCGTGAAATTAGTTATGGCTGCACCACGCGTCGATGCTGTGTGGAGACATCACTCGCAACGTATATATCATCGACGCCGCCAGATGTGGGACTAACGCCTAGTATAGCTATGCATATGCATATCTATACGTATAGGGGTACTTGGTAGCCTATAGATATGCACCTGAAAAGATAGCGTTGCTCTGTGATCCGTGAAACGAAACAAATTATAATCTGACATGCCAGCTTTAACTCGTTATCTATAGTATTAAAACAGCATGCTGCACGCGGTCCGGTCTTAAGCTGGCCTAAGTTTTCGAAATGCGGCCGAATTCACTATATAATATTATGAGCTATATAGCATTGAGCAGCTTATACTCGAATTAATGATTACATTTGCTGGGGCATGACGGAAAAAACAACGTACTGACCTTTTTCCGAGAATAGTACTGTATTCTTCGGAACTGTTCCCATTTATACATGAATGAAGTTTCTCACACGCAGATATATATAGATCTCTGTTGGAATTTCCTAGGGATCGATACAACCCTGATTAAATGAGCCTCAGCGCCCCCTTAAAGACGAACTTCAGGAAAATATAAGCGGACGTTCTTTCGACGGCCCACTGCGCGAAAGGATATAGAATATCTTGGCGTGCGTACCTTCAAGCTGCATCGAACTAGCCGGCCGACCGGAGTTATAACTAGCGCTAGATATATATATGTGATCAAGGAGCCAGCTCTTAATATATAATATATATGATATATAAAGCTAGTCGAACGACCTATAAATTATAACAGCTTATACTTATAATATATAGCTTATAAGCAATTATATATACAGCTTTGGACGCGACCTGATATACATGGCTAGCCAATTTATATGGTTAAAAAAAGAACATGTGGATCTCTTACTAATCAACTGCAGCAGCAACGTCCGGACGTATCATGCACATGGATCAGCGCTGCATTCCGGTATATCAATATATCAGCTATAGCGCTGCTGCAATTTGAAACTCCGGCTCCCACGCGCGCAATAAATTCTCTTTAAGTTGGCGACTCACTAAACTTAACGACATATGCATGGTCAATTTTTTTGGATGGCCACATTCAGTTATAGCTAAAAAGGATGTAAAGTAGTCTGTATACGTTTCTCATGATTATTGGTGCATTTTTTTTAAGGCGCGTAGTTTCTTAACTATGGACTAGAATGTACTGACATAGTGAAAAGTGGTACTGGCTTCCAAGCTGAAGACTTACTCGCAATCGCGAGAATGCACTGGGGACTTTGTTATAGTTAGTTCAATGTGGCCATCTAAAAACATTGACATACCCACAGCTGGCGGGAAAACCGCTTCGCTTTTTTCGCTTTTCGTGGGGAGATGTGCCTCATGGAACAGCGCACAGGCCTTGTAAACACCACCGGACAGTGCACAGAGTATATACACAACAAAATACCAGTCATGGGGGCCCATAACAAGCCGCCACGCCAGCTGTACAGCCTGGATCGAATAATGGGCGAAAACCCGCTGTTTGGGGCCGCTGGAAGGGTGACTGACGCGTTATGAGATAACCTCCAATGTGAAGGCTTTTTATACGTGTTTGTGAGGTGTAACTCATCTTTATAGGGTGCAGCCACTATCTACTACAATGGTTAGGATCAGTGCAGCCCAGAGACAGTGATACAACCTCAACAGTATACGTAAGGTGCAACAGTTAAGCGTTGAAGTCATCAACTCCACCAGATGGTTTTCGTTGAGTATTACAAGTGTTAGATGGTCTGATGATCTAGTCTTGTAGCATGTGAGGCATCTGAATACGATACACCACAATAGGATGTAACGGATGATCACAATTATGTTTTTTTAGCCGTTACCATCGCTGTGTGCCAGGAAGTCGTACGTATAATGTAAGATCAAAACCTGATCATACAAGTGGTTCCACTGATAGGACCACACCAGCCCCAGTGGTAGAGTTTTCGCTTTGATAGTAAACGATACCACTTCTAATAGAAAGGAGCTATAGGTTACTATGTATTCTGATGAAGGGATGCCTGAAGAAACCATGATTGGCCTAAGTGTAATGATTAATATATCCACCCTCAGAGAGGGGGCTTGCTTTTTCATCACCGGATGGGTAGTACGGTTCCTGCACCGTTCACACACTCATGGCCGGGCACGCTTCAATCAGACCCACACTGATGGAGTAAGAGACTGGAAGTACTTCCACACTGGCAACTCAGGTTCTATGCGTCGAACCCCCTTTACCAGTGAGGTTCAATCATCCATTACACAATCAATAGTGGAGTTTGACTCTTACGAGTTAAGCGGGTGTGGAAATGCACGCTTTTCCGCAGTCCATGCCTTCTTATGGCTTAGATAACAGACATACTGGCCTTATCTACCTGGTGCTACTATAATGGCCCATGGGCGTCGTTATATTGCAGTGTAGATGCCTAGATAAAGCAGTGCATAGTCTTCCCCCGGTAACTTCCAGTGGGGTTCCCAGTAACTTCCAGTGGGCCGCCCTGTAAAACTCACAAATTCTGCATGCTCCACTGGGGTGGGCCATTTTACGCTACTAGGGCGCCAAAATTTTCGTGCCCCTGGGCACGTTAGAATGGTAAGAATCTTACCCTTTCTCGCTACTGAATGCGGTAACTATAACGCACTATGGTCCAGTAAGTGATATTCACCTATAATGCATGCGCTCCGAGAGGGGCGGAAACTTTTTTGTTTTTCACGCGCGCCTTCCGGATCTGGCCGCTGGGCGCCGTATGTTTCAATGTTGGGTTTGAGGTTTGAGATTTGAGAGTTGCGAGTTGCGATTTGCGCGTGAGTTATCTGTTATTCGTCGTTATCTGGCTGTTCTTTATTCTCAATCTGGCTGGCTGGCTGTCATGGTCGAAGCTGCTATTGAACAGCCCTTTAGGTTGGAAGCAACTCACACGGTAAACGTCTGGACCCCTCACAACACGCTAGGCATTATATCTTTGTCTATCCTTTGTCTCTTCACAAAATATCCCCTATTCTACTGCTCCTCGTGCGTCCATACATATCCCCTTCACATCCCCATTTACCAGCACTATCGATAACTAACTAACAATGGGTTGTGCTTTCAGTTGCCTCAAGAGCAACGAAGACTCAGGTCTATACCGTCAACTACTAGCAGACAACGAGAGAGAGGCAATCAACACGCTCTTAGAATATTTGGAAAACCGTTCTGGTGTCGACTTTTTCTCTGAAGGCCCATTGAAGGCTCTCAGTACACTGGTCTACTCGGATAACATTGACTTACAACGTAGTGCTGCTTTGGCTTTTGCCGAAATTACAGAGAAGGAAATAAGACCCGTCACAAGAGACGTTCTTGAACCAATTTTAATCTTGCTGCAAAGTTCAGACCAAGAAGTGCAGAGGGCAGCATGTGCAGCACTAGGCAATTTGGCAGTCAATGACGAGAATAAAGTACTCATTGTCGAAATGGGTGGATTGACACCACTCATTAGACAAATGATGTGTCCGAACATTGAAGTCCAATGTAATGCTGTTGGTTGTATTACTAATTTGGCTACTCAGGATCAGAATAAAACAAAAATTGCCAAATCTGGTGCCCTCATCCCCTTGACCAAATTGGCAATGTCTCCAGATTTGAGAGTGCAAAGAAATGCTACTGGTGCTTTACTCAATATGACCCATTCTTATGAAAATAGGAAGGAGCTCGTTGACGCAGGTTCGGTCCCAATTTTGGTGAAACTATTATCTAATGCAGATCCTGACATTCAATACTATTGTACAACTGCTTTATCCAACATCGCCGTCGATGAAGAGAATAGAAAGATGCTTTCGACGACTGAACCAAAGCTGGTGGGCCAACTTGTGCAATTGATGGACTCTTCTAGTACAAGGGTGCAATGTCAGGCTACTCTAGCTTTAAGAAACCTCGCATCTGATGGTCTCTATCAACTTGAGATTGTTCGTGCTGGTGGCTTGCCTAACTTGGTGCAGCTATTGCAATCTCCGCATGAACCATTGGTTCTTGCCGCTGTGGCATGTATTCGGAATATCTCCATCCACCCAATGAATGAAGTATTGATTGTTGAAACTGGATTTTTGAAACCATTGGTAGATCTAGTGGATTACCCTAATAATACAGAAATTCAATGCCACGCAGTGTCTAGTTTGAGAAACCTAGCTGCAAGCAGTGAAAGGAACAGATTGGCCCTATTGGATGCTGGTGCCATTAAAAAGTGTAAGGATATGGTGTTATCGGCCCAAGAGAACGTGCAGAGCGAAATCTCTGCTTGTTTTGCCATTCTTGCCCTCGCGGACGAATTGAAGGAGAAGTTACTTGACATGGGTATTATTGATGTTTTGATTCCATTAACGAAATCGACTAATGCAGAAGTTTGCGGTAACTCTGCAGCGGCACTCGCTAATTTGTGTTCAAGAATAAAGGATTACACAATCATTCTCAAAAATTACGGAGAGATCTCTGAATTTATCTCCAACTTCTTGAAGAGCAGAAACCCAACCTTTGAGCATATTGCTCTCTGGACCATCCTCCAGTTATTGGAATCCAACAACAAGGAAATCAAAGACAAAATTAAAAGAGAAATCAGTAGAGGTAAAATCGACCTCAATAATTTGAGTGGAGAGAATAACGAGAATCATGAAATTGCTAACCTTACGATGCAAATTTTAGATCTTATAAAATAGGCTGAGAACTTGGCTCCACTTTTCACTCAATTATATCTATACCACCCACTACTGCAATCGCTTCCTCTCATTACCATATAAAACTAGTATAACTAATCAATTTTGGCTCTCTACTTGAATCCAGCTCTCTTTCAGATTTATGTCCCCTGCACGTGTATATAACCAAGGTCCCGTGGAGATTAACTACGTACTCAAGCACTCAGTTCTGTTTTATTTGTAAAGCACCAGTCGCGTCGGTACCGGTGTGAGCCCGTGTTGGTGCTCCTTTACGCAACTCGCGTCAGATACGCGTATACAAAAGCGTATCCTGTCTGTGGACAGGATCCAGAGTCCAGGGTATAAAGGAGTATTTAGTTCAGCAACAACTGCAAAGTAGTTTCGGATGCAACGGCTTACTATTAAAGCTTTGATTTCTGAACAGTATGTATAATCAATATTTGTGCTGAACGATCATAATGTCAATAGGATATTTTGTTTCTCTTATAAAGCGAATTATCTCAGAGTAAGAAAACTGCTCAGAAGTTCATTGCTATATTTTCACACAACCCGCTATATCGCGTGTGCACGTTATCCGGCATCTCATAGCCGCAGTAGATCTGAGCTCTGCTATTGTGTTGCTATAGTTGCTCATTGAGTTGTTTGCGTGATTCTAGCATTGCAACGTAATAGTCCATGTACTCACTGAGTTTGAGCGTTGCAAACTTCATGTCGCGAGCGAAAGACGCTCACCGACGGAGATCGACGGAATAAATCGGATTACAATACGGTGAGCGGCGATGTACGGAGATGCGCGGAATTAGATAAGCTGAAGGAACGGGGCACGATCTGATTAGGCCCTAAATGTACCAAGTGCGATAACGAGACAAGCAAAGCCTGATTGTACGCGGAAGGGAATGTGAAAGTGTCAGGCCTGCTACAACGGTATAAAAGGGTGGGACAGTCCAGGGTCAGTAGTGATGTGGTTGTTATTAGAACAATAAAACTATTTCTTGTTCAGCACTATACTAACAACTATCAAATAACACCAAACACCAAACAACACATTGATATCAAGATGGCTACCCTAATCAACAAACCTTGCGTACCGGAATGTAAACATGACCTTGAACACGAGCAAGGCATAGACATTACCGAAACTTGCTCACAACCAGTTAGCGCAACCACCGAAAGTGCACTTTTTGATTACTTTGGCGATAAGTTGAGATTATCAACCTTCACATCAGACGCTGACATCAACCCAATCCCACTTGACTGGTATGCACCAGACTCCGCAGCCAGAGGTCCGGTTGTTGTCTCCAAATATAAGGATGGTATGACCAAACACAACGCAATTGGTGCACATGCTGGTCCATACTCCATCTATCACGCCTTGAGTGTTGCCTCCAAGCAGCTAGACCCTAACCATCAACCTGATTACACCAATGCACATCCTCCATTCACTTTCCCACAGCAAAAACAATGGTCAACACCTGGTAAGATTGTCTCAATGGACCCTTTTGGCCATATGGCACCCTGGATGTTTGGCAAGCTATCTGAGAAGGAGAATGTCGATATCAGACCAACAATGTCCATTACCAAGGCTATTCTATCTATTCCTGAGATCAAAGAGGAGGTTCAAAAGGGTAATTTGAAGCCAGATGGTAAAATTGTTCTTAATGAAGATGGTGAGATGGCTTGCACAAAAATTGCCGTTGATCCTGTCTGGTATCTACCAGGTGTTGCGGAGCGGTTAAATATCAGCGAAGCAGAGTTGAGAAAGGCTCTTTTTGAGGATACCAATGGCATGTATCCCGAACTTATTTCCAGACCAGATATAAAAACTTTCTGTCCTCCAATTGGCGGAGTCACTGCATACATTTTTGGTGACCCATCAAACTTACCAAAGGAAGACAAGAGGTTGGCGTTGAGAGTCCACGATGAATGTTCCGGTTCTGATGTTTTTCTTAGTGACATTTGCTCTTGTAGATGCTATTTGATTTTTGGATTAGCCGAAGCAGCTAAGGAAGCACAAAATGGCGGTAATGGTCTTGTTTGCTACTATAGAAAGGAAGGTAGATGCCTAGGCGAAGTTACCAAGTACTTGGTTTACAATGCTAGAAAGAGAGGTGGTGACACAGCTGACGAGTACTTCCACCGTACTGAATGCATTGCAGGTGTCAAGGATGCCAGATTTCAAGAATTAATGCCAGATATTTTACATTGGCTTGGAATCACCAAAATTGATAAGATGCTTTCTATGAGTAACATGAAGCACGATGCAATTGTCAATTCTGGAATCAGTATAGAAGAAAGGGTTGAGATTCCAGATCACCTTTTACCTGCAGATAGCAGAGTCGAGATTGATGCTAAGATTGCAGCCGGATACTTCACCAACGGTCGCGTTTACACGATGGAAGAGTTGAAAAACGTGGAAGGTAGAAAGTGGGAAGGACTATGAGATCTCTATTAATGTTTATCATCCAAGCAAATAAACTTCACACTCTACACGCTGTCAAATAGATTTTACTTCACTTCACTTCACGTCACTTAACTTCACGTCACTTCACTTCATTTCAATTCAATTTAAGTTTTCATTTTACTCCCTTTTCTTTGATTTCCTGTTCTCTTATTGACCTCAAGGTTAACGCTACCTGGGCAAAGCTCAACATGCACGCTGTGCGCTGTATAACTGTAGCTAACAAATATTTCGACTATCGATCAACATCTCAGGCGCAAGTAAGGACACCCTAACGGGATCCCCATCCTGCATTTAGAATTTCGCATATACCGAATCTCATTGTTTAGAGACTCACATGTGTGTAAGGGAGTATGGATTATAATGGAGTACATGTGCATGCATGCATTTGTAATTAAAAACACTTGCATACTTCGGTCGTACATGAAAGGATTTTTGAGCCTCCCGCTTCCGGGCCAAAGTTCGGTAATCCGCGGCTAGCGGCTAGCATCGGGGTCTCGTGAGGTGGACGGTTGCGCCTGCATATAATATGCAGCTGGTACCGTGTAGTACTTAAACCCATAACCCCCCCGATCATGGAACCAGACCTAATCGTCTGCTCATCACGGCGCTGTCTGATCGTTACCCTTTCTACTTTCTTCTCTGTTTCTTTCTGTTTCAGTTCCTAGTGTTGTCCTCAAGTCCAACCCGCAATCAACGATGCCTCATGTATATGGCTACACATGAGCACAATGAAACCCTCACTCTCCCGCTCTTCGCACCCATCGGGTCTCGGGCCAACGGCAGTTTGAACTTACCCGAGAACTAGCGGTATAAAGCCCGTTGAAATGATTTAGCGCTCCGGTTGCCCTTTTCGGAACAGCCCGTGCTAGGTATAGCAGGTTGACGACAACTTAGGCTTAGTGTAAATTATCATGCACAATTGCAGGAACACCAACACACCAACATACACAGTGCAGCGGGTACTGGCGACAAGAGCATATACTGTATCCTTGATTTTGGTGTCTCATTCATACTATTAAGGAAGTTGGGGTTGTAAGCCCAATCGCGAGACGTCGATCTGCCGTGCAAGGTTGAAACAAACTATTTCCCCCGGAGTTTGGGAGTTTTTACACCCCACGATTTCCCCATGAATGCGGCGTTCTGCTTCATTGGGAAGGTGAAGCGCCAAGAAAGGTAACAGATTTGGCGGGAAATTGTGACTAACACGCGTATACTGAGAATTCATCAACTTTCAACAAATCGCTCCCCACATCTGTATATGTGTCATAAATCCCACCGAGGGAAGTACACCCCGATTAAAAGCAACCATCTCCCTCGAATTATCTCTGGATTTTGGCAGAATAGTGAATTGTAGCTTCCTCAGCTCATAGTTCACGTCTAACTTCTCACGACAAACAATGAGCGCCAAAGCTAGTATAGAACATACCTCTTTCAAGATTGAGGAGTCGTCATTCACTGACCCTGAATCCATCACAAGTGCCAATGATTTGCTCCTGCCATTAAGTGAAAAGGATGCAAAAGTGGAGCAGCTTGCTGAGCAACACAACATCAACCACAAAAAGCTCATGTGGAAAATTGACCTGTGTGTCGTGCCTCCATTTTGTTTATTGTACTTTCTTGCTTTTCTTGATAGAGTGAATATTTCAAATGCCAAAATCTATGGCATGGAGGAATCATTGCATCTATCGAGTAACCAATTCTCTGCTGCTTTAACTGTTTTCTTCGTTCCCTATATTGTCTTCGAAGTCTTGTCGAACTTTCTGTTGAAGGTCATAAAACCTCATACATGGTTATCTGCGATGATTCTTCTTTTCGGAGTTGTTACCATCTGCATGGCATACTCAAGAAATTATGGTGGCTTAATTGTCTGCAGACTCTTTCTAGGTATCTTTGAGGCTGGTTCATTTCCTTCCATTTTCTACATCATGGCCAACTTCTACTCATCCAGAGAATCACAAAGGAGATTTTCCTTTTTTTTCAGTTGTACATGTCTTGCTGGTGGTTGTGCAGGCGCACTTGCTTACAGAATCCATGATTTGAATGGGAAGTTTGGTCTACATTCATGGCAATGGATCTATATCATCGAGGGTGCTTTCACTGCTGGGCTAGCAATAGTCTTATATTTTATTATTCCGGACTTCCCTGAAGAGTGCAGATTCTTGAACGAAAATGAAAGAACTTTTTTGAAAAAGAAATTGGAGATTTATACAGGTAAATCCGGTTACGAAATCAAACAAACATGGAAAGATGTCTCCAAGGTCTTCAAGGATCCAGTCATCTACATTTGTGCAATCTGCTATTTCTGCTTCATTGTTCCGGCGTACTCTTACGCTTTTTTTGCTCCTACTATCATTGGTGAAATGGGTTACGTTGCCATGGAAGCACAACGACACTCTATCTATCCTTGGCTAGCATCGATGGGATTTAGTATTGTTATTGCATTTATCTCAGATTATTTATATATCAGAGTTCCATTTGCTATCCTTGCAAGTCTCATATCAATTTGTGGTTTTGGAATGGTGATAGGTGCTACTAATGACCCAATGGTAAGATACGGTGGTTGTTTTATGCTTGCATCGGGACTATACACAGCTATGCCAGTGTTAGTTTGTTGGTTTTCGTTAAACTTTGCTGGTCATACAAGAAAGAGTGTTGGTACAGCTTTCATCATCGGATTTGGTAACATCGGTGGTATTGTCGCTTCTTTCATCTTCCCGAATAAGGAAGCCCCAAGATATATTAAGGGCCTCAGTATCAGCTTGTCATTTGTGGTATTGGCATTGATCATAGTAGTAGTCTACTGTGGTTACTTGATGTTCAGAAATAGGGCAAAACGATCTCCTGAGTACAGAGCACAATGGGATCAACTTGACGATAGAGAGAAGGTTATGAGAGGTGATCTCAATCCTGATTTCAAATACTTGTACTAATCAACTGATCAATGCTCTAATTTATTCACGTCAATGAACTCCCCATCTTGTGATTTATTTATACTCTATTGGTTATAAGATTTACCGATGCCAGCCATGTATACGCTCTGCTCTTCCAGTTCGTAGTACCGCTTAATGGGTGTGGGAGCGATGTCCATAGGGAGGGCCTGGAACCTGGAACCTGGACTTTCTTCTATAAATTCAGTAAAAGATCTCATGTTATTACTTTTCTTATTCGGGTAATCTCAAAACCAGCTATGAATCTTACGCGCTCCATGAGAGGACTTTATGCAGACGTCAGTCTTTGCGCATTTTTCGAGCTGCACAATTCCATCATAGTTAGGGTAAGCGAAACCCTTTCTTCGACAGCCAAAGATACTCTAAAGAGTTAGCGCAATACAAAACTCAAAAAAGAGTTTAAAGCGGCCTTCACTTCTAAGCCGTTATTCAATATTGAATTGGATAGACTAAATACGGCAACCACTTTCTAAGCTCGTCACCTAAAAAGCTTGATTGATACTGTGAGATTCTGGCTCAAAGAACGATACTCTCACAAACTTACTCGTGCCTGATTACGCAGCACATCAGAGTTCTAGAACGTACATTCGCATACAGGTTACACTAACCTATTCAATATGACCCAGCTTCCCATAAAAACCAAAGCAACTTACAGTTGGGGTGGTAACAAGGCAACTAATGAGTTGGGGTTCATGGAAGATGATGTTATAGAGGTTCAAAAAGTTGTTAATAATTCAACGTACTTTGGCGAGTCGCAACGAACGAAACTCAAAGGATTTTTCCCATCCAAATACGTCGAATTGAATATATCAGTGGATCATGTTTCAAACAGCTCTTCACCACGCCCGAGAACGCCAAGCTTACAATACAGTTCTAAAAATAATAGCTCAAGCTCATTATTTACATTAAAACCTGGAGATCGAATGCACCCTTCGGGCTCTAGCTCCGATATGTCACCAAGCAACGACAAAGATTATATTGATCCAAAGTCCAAGAAGTTTACCTCATCATATGCTCAAGCCATTCTCGATTCGTCACAGTTGAGCACAGATACGAATTCATCTTCAACATTTGGCCACTCCGATTTTAGCGCCACGTCTGCTGGTTCTTATATGCGTCACAAGAATGATTACGAGGCAAAGTTGCGGAGCTTAGCCGAATCAAGCATGTCGTACAATGATCAAACACGTAATGCATTGAATGAAATTATTGAAAAGAATGACAAGAAACATAAGCCAAGACTATTTAAAGGTCTTTTAGGGCCAAAGGGTGACGATGGCCCCAGCTTTGATGATAGATTATATTTGTCATCCATCGAAAAGATGAGCCAAATGAGCTTTCATGGCAATTACACTCACGACCACCCCCTAATTTCTTATGAGATGAGAAAGCAGAGCGAGGTTAGATCTTTTCCAGTGTCCGATCTCGATAGAACCAAAACAGTCTCAGGACCACAGAAGGCGAGACGAATCGAGAGGGTGCTGAGAGAACAGCCCGATTTAGTATTGAAGCCTCACGAGTACATCACTAATGTGAACTCAGAAGAGAGAGACCCCAATGCATTGATAAGGAGTGTAAGTTACAGTCTCGATTCAGCAGATCTTTCACGAGTTGATAAATTTATGTCAAAAGTTACACACAGTCCATATGACACTCCGCAAAAATTCACAGCAAACACCATCATGCGGAACCTCAAAACTGAGATTGAAATTGCCAGAGCAATCTACGTTTATCTCACAAGAAGATTTAAGTTGATCACAATCAGGGATGAAAAATTGAGTACCAAAAAAATGTATCAATCTGAGCGTATAATTGAAATAATGCAGACCGGCAGATGTAGCTCACATCAATTGACATGGCTGTTTTACCTTATGGCCGAGACAGCTGGACTTGAAGTGGAGATTATTGCAGGCTATTTGAAACATCCTTCCGCCTTAACTGAAACCATAACAGATTCTAGAAAGCGTCTAGTCATAAATCATTCCTGGATTAGTATCAAGATTGATGGCGAATACAGGTTTATCGATGTTATTCTGGGTAACCCAAACTCAAGTCTAGCCATTGAAAATACAGATGTGTGGGATATAAACACTATTGAGAGATTCTATTTTCTTACTCACCCATTGCAACTTCTCTATACTCACAGCCCACGTTTCATAGAGCAGCAGCATATAGTACCACCTGTGGACATTGTTGCGCAACTGTCACTCCCCCCATTATATCCTCATGCATTGATGTACCAGATTGCACTTCATAAATTTAACTTGAGCATTTTCCATTTGAAGGATTTTGAGACTTATGATTTTGAGCTTGAGGTTCCTCACAACTACTTAGTACAAGGAAAGTTCAAACCGTATGATCCCGAGTTTGAGCAAGCTGATTCGTTTGTTCAATATTATCACAGAAATGATAAGAGAATTGCCCACATCCAAGGAATAATGTCCAAGAACTGTCCCGCTGGTTTTGTCCATATTATCGGTAAGAATGAGTTTTCCAAAAAGTGGAATTTACTAGCTAGTATTCCATGTTTCCACCAAGGAAAGTGGAAACCGTTGGAGTGGGCCAGAAGACCTTTAGGTTTGACAGATGTAGACGTCTATCTGAAAGAGCCAAAAATGTTGCTTCTGAAAAAGGGTGAACACAAAGTTGACTTAAGGGTATATGGCTCTGATGAATGGGAGAGAGAGGTGAGGAAATACTACAAGGGAGCCATGAAACTGGCACTTTTTGACCCACAGAGGAGGTTAACTGAGTTAGAAGTTCACGATGGTAAGTTCGTTGGTACAATCAACTTCAACGAAAGGGGAAGTTGGATGTTGGGAACTTTAGATCTGAGTTTGAAGAAATGGAGGCTTTTCAACGAATGGGAGATTGTATGAGCGACGCACACATAAATACCAAATAGGAAACATAACTATAAGCCTTCTCAATCAGAAAAATGAGGGTTAACTTCTATAGAGTCACTTAATACTAAGTGATATTTGCATACGTAGCATTAATATCTTTAGACCAAAAATCGAGACATCTCGAGCAGTAACTGGATGGATGGGAAAGCTTAATAAAAAAATGCACTATAAACGATGCGAGATAGAGCCAAGATAGAATATGTACGAGAAGGAATATGATAAGTATTCATAAATGAGAGCTTAGGCTAGCTTGAGCTTGTGTCAAGTTCATCGATGCTATCTTCCATAGCTTCTCTGATCTCATTTTCAATCAGATTATCATAGTTGGGAGGTTCCTTTAATGTCTTCAATGTTACTTCATCATCTCCTATATCGTCATCAGTGAAATATGCAGGTTGCATTTCATGTTCTCTAATGATCTCTTCAAACTCCGGAAGCTCATTATCCTCAGCGTCACTGGTGTCCAACAAAACGTCGTGATTGAACTTCTTATACAAGGGTGGTGGCGCTTCGTCGCCTCTCATTGGTCCTAGAGCCCACTTCTTAACGTTTGCTTCAATGAAAACAAAACCCATTTGTCCGAAGTTAACATCAACTCTACATGGATTGATGCTTCCCACTGTGGGATATAGCTGAACACTTCTTGGTAGTTTAACATGCCCTCCTATTCTGGATTCGGATATTTTCTTACCGTTTCTTGTGAAAAAGACAGCTCTTGTTTGTCTTCTAAGACCGATACCAATAACGTCACCCTTTTCAAGATGAGGGAATGCGTCGCGTCCGTCTTTGAAATCAGATATAGGAAATGGGCAATTGTGTCTCCTGTCCCCATTTGAATCATATGCAACACTATGTAGGTATCTTCCTGGTAATGCAAACGATGGATATGGATGTGTGCTTAGCCCTACTGAAATCAAAGTGTTATCCTTGTATTGCTCTGGAATGTCAAAAATCTTGAATTCAATGTAGTGAACATCCTTGCTATCTGGAATGGGTAGGTTCGACTGTATCGATATCGGTATATTCCGAGTGTTGAACGTAATCTCATTCTTGTTTTCAATCGTTATTGAATGTTGGGAATCTGCAGCTGACGTAAAGCACCAGGCGTGAACACCTTTGTCCTTGATCACATCTTTCTGCCAGTTGGCAAGGTTCATTCTAGTGAAGCCGTTCAATTTAACGAACTCTTTCGCCTGGAAGTACATTTCTTGATCATCAGGAGACAGCATCAACAAAGCAGTTGCATCATTACTTGCTTCCTCCATTTCGTCATACAGTAATGTGGAATCATCATCATCATCAGGTAGCTGTAACCTTCGCGAGCAGCAACATCTCTGTACAATAGCCACAATTAAGAACGTTGCTAACATGAACAAAAAGGACACAAACATCAAAAGGAACGGCACAATAGGAGGCTCTTCAACAACGGGTGTCTTTTTCAACATTCCCACATCCTTACTGGCGAGCTCCAAAATGTCGTCTCGAGTTAGAAAAGGCATATTCTTTTCTTTATCGTAATCTGTTCGTCTCTTCTGTTCTTATCTCCGGTGAAAGTTTCACTGTTTGTATCGCTGTGTATATAGGTATAAAACACAGAATGTCTAGTTGTGATATATGGTGTGTACAACTTGCTGTTGCCCCCTCTAAGAAGCGTCTATCTATAAGCGCCGAAGAAGGAGTCGACCCACCTCGGTTGCCATACCATACTTATCAAGATAAAATCAGTAGGCGGCATTTTTCAAATTGTCACAAACTCGCATCTTACATCACTCGACTCACACTTCTTGAACTCCAAATCCAAACAACATCGCATACTTTGGAGGCTTATACGTCCTCATTCCGACCCACCTCAACGCTGCCAGATATATAGACATAAAACTGATGAGTGGAATTGACAACTATTCGAAATCAAAGAAGTTGGGTGAAGGTACTTATGCGGTGGTTTATTTAGGGACACAGTTGAGCACGAACAGGGAAGTTGCTATTAAAGAGATCAAAACTGAAGGGTTCAAAGATGGGCTAGATATGTCTGCTATACGAGAAGTGAAATATCTTCAAGAAATGAAACACCCTAATATTATCGAGCTGATTGACGTGTTTAGTGACAGCAAGCAAAATTTGAACCTTGTACTTGAAGTTTTACCGGGCGATTTGGAAAAGGTTCTACGGGATAAAAGTATAGTTATCGGTGGGATTGATGTCAAAAGATGGCTATTGATGATCCTGAGAGGTGTTTACCATTGTCACAAGAATGGAATATTGCATCGTGACTTGAAACCCAATAACTTATTGATGGATCCAATGGGGAATTTGAAGATTGCCGATTTTGGTCTTGCACGAAATTTGAATCAACCTTACGAAAAGCTTACATCCAATGTTGTCACAAGATGGTATCGAGCTCCTGAGCTTTTATTTGGGGCTAGATATTATACTGGTGCGGTTGACGTATGGGCAGTTGGAACAATATTTGCTGAAATGATGTTGCGTACGCCTTACCTACCCGGTTCAGATGACGCGAACCAGTTGGTGATAACGATTCAAGCCCTAGGAACTCCAACTGAAGATATATGGCCTGGCGTTAGCCATTTACCATTGTACAATAATTTAACAGTCTACCCTGCTCCAACGAGAGGTGAACTCCGGAGGCGTTTTGCAGCAGCAAGTGATGCTGCACTCGAACTTTTAGAAGGAATGATGATTATGAATCCTGGGAAAAGATGGACATGTCAAGAAGCACTTCTCAGTAGATACTTTTTAGAGGAACCCCTTCCTTAATTGAGGGGCGCAATGTATAAAATGTAGTATTCAACAATGTACATAGAAGAACAGTATAGATTGAGGAGATTTTGAAATTGGGATTTCCATTTCGGGCTATTGGTCTTGCATGAAAAAAAATTTTATTCTTTGCAAGTTTTCCAACGGTTCATTCTTTACCATCAATCTGGCTTACATACCATAGCATTCCGGCATCTAGACGTGTCACTGTATCAACGGAATAGAGAATACATTATTAACACAAAGATATTCTACAATGGAGACCAGAGCAAGCACTTTCACATGTAACTCATGTCAAATTCAATTTGAAAAGTCTGAAGACCAAAGAGGTCACATGAAGGGCGAATGGCACAGATATAACTTAAAGAGAAGAGTTGCATTACTTCCACCAATTTCAGAAGACATTTTCAACAATAAGGTTGCCACTGTTGAGAAGAAAAAGGAGGAAGAAGTTGAGAACTTAGCCGAAGGAGTGAAGAATGTGCAACTATCTACCAAGCAATTACGTAAGAACCAACGCGAGGATTTACTTGAAAAGAAAAGGAAACTCTTAGAGTTGGCAAAGAATAGACTTGTCAGCAATGGTGGCCGTGTTAAAATGTCTGAAGATGGTAAGATAATTGTTGAGAAGAAGGAACCAACGAAGGAAGAAGAGCAATTGAAGGAAGAAGTCAAAGAAGCTTCCCGTAAAGAGGAGGAAGAGAATAATATTGAAGAAGAAGAACTGATTAAGGAAAAGCTTGAAAATAGAGTTGACGTTCCAGTGACTCAATGCATATTCTGCAAGAACGAAAAGTTTGAGGATTCCGCTGCAACTTTTGAACATCTTTTCAAGAAGCACGGTCTTTATCTTCCAGAAAGGAAATATCTCGTTAATATGGACGGGCTGCTTGCATATTTGTATGAGAAAATTGGATATGGTAACGTCTGTTGGGGATGTAACTTCCAGGGCAGGAATTTTCAGAGTATTTGTCAACACATGTTGAGTAAAAACCACATTAGAATCCCATATGAATCTGAAGACGAGAAATTGGAAATTAGTGACTTCTTTGATTTCTCAAAGACTTACGAAGTCGAAACACCAGCTGCTGCAGGAGCAAACGATGAAGGATGGGAAGATGTCGATGATGCAGAATTGGAAGATGACGAAGATATAGATGAGGAACTTTATGCCTCAGAATATGGATTACATCTTCCAAATGGTGTCGTTTTGGGTAACCGTAAGTTGGTGAGATACTACAAGCAAAACTTGAAGCCAGAGAAGGAGTTTACAGAAGCACAGGGTACCGTCATGGCTGCCGAAACGAGGAAGTTTGTCAATGCCATTGATTCTAAGGCTGTTGCAGAACAAAAACGTACCTGGAGTAGAGAAGCTAAGCATGCAGACAGAGATGACAGACATAGACAAAAGTTCATCAATTGGCAACCCCACTACAGAGACGAGTTGCTTCAATGATTGTTCTTTCTCCATCCTTTTACGTCTCTCTTTTTTCTACGTAGTTATAAATTCTTACCATATTTAGTATTATGTGTCTAGTTAAGGTTAACATGATTCTTGAGCTAAGGACTCAGGACCCAGGACTCAGGACTCACTCAGTTCCCCAATACTCTTTATTTTTTGAACAGCACGCGATACGCGAGACTGAAAATTTGGACCCATCGGTGTTTGTATTTCTATGTTTTGCGTTACTTCACTCTTCATCCTCTCAGAGAGAGTTGTGATGCATCCTCTGATCTATCAATGGTCGTATCATTCATCACATAACGGTTGCAATGTACTTTGATCTAGATGATATATTGGCAGAATCTGAGAAATTCACCGGAAGTTTCCAAGCAGATATGGAAAATGTGGGATTTCTGATGAATGGGAAGCCCACAAACGCAATAACAACTAGAGAAAAAATTGAACTCCCATTTTGGTTAGTGCGACAACTGACGTATGTGCTACTATCAGGGACAAAGAGTCTTTTTACTGTTGAGCGTCCCGAATACCTAAGCAAGTTGGCGACTAATTTCTATAAAGCGTCCCCTTTGAACGCAGATTTATCAGTGGTATCTCATTTCTATAAGATTGTTGAAAAATGGTGCGAGTTCATTGAGCAGCCTGATTTAGTGGATACAGTATCTGATATGCTCATAAAACGTGCTAGTAAAATCAACGATTTGTCTTTCAATGCTTCAGATATGCAATCTAGGGACAATGTGGAGTTTTTGCAAACTCTTGACGCGTTTGAGAGAGAGCTACTAAAGACAGCAAGTAGTTCGTACCTGGATTACAAGAACTGGTCTAACTCCAAATCTAAGTAACAGTGGCTGCCAGTTAAGGAACTGAGAACAGTCTGCTACGCTTTATAAAGCTTTAACCATGAATCACCTGCTTAGTCTAGTCCTATGCGGCACACCCCAGGACCCACGACGCGTCGTTCTGTGGGCCCACCCAGCAAATTCTACTGGGCGCTCCAGCCTCTGGCGCACTCCGCACTCCCAGTAGAAGGGCACTTCCCACTGGGTAACAGCGAACAGCGAGCAAGAAATTTTCATACTTTTCACTTATGACTTTTGACTTCTACCCCATACAGCCAGCTGGCCGAGGACAATCGCTGTAATTGCGATAAGTGGCAGTTATAGAATGGGCTACGGAATGTGTGCTTCTTCTTCACGTAGACCGATACACAAAGTCAGCAACTCAACACGGGAACAGTAAAGAATGCCAAAGATAGTGGTGCTGATTTCCGGAAGCGGATCCAACTTACAAGCCCTCATTGATGCTAGTACCAATGAACCAAAGAAATTGAATGGTACTATCACCAAAGTAATTTCGTCATCACCAACAGCATATGGGATTGAGAGAGCACAAAAGGCAAACATTCCAACTACAGTGCATACATTGAAGAGCTATTACAATGGTATTCCTAAGGAGGACAAGACAGCCAGGAAAATTGCACGTGATAAGTTTGATCACGATCTTGCAGAATTGGTAATCAAAGAACAGCCAGATTTGGTTGTTTGTGCAGGATGGATGCTCATTCTATCTTTATCTTTTCTTAATCCAATCTCCGAAGTGAACATTCCTATCATTAACCTCCATCCAGCGCTACCAGGTGCTTTTGAGGGAACGCATGCCATCGAGAGATCTTGGAAAGCCGGCCAGAAGGGAGAAATCAAGAAAGGTGGATGCATGATCCATTACGTGATCGAGGCTGTCGATCTCGGAGAACCACTCGTGGTGAAAGAGCTACCAGTGACAGCTTGGGAGAGTCTGGAGAAATGGGAGGCCAAGATCCACGCTTTGGAACACGAAGCCATCGTCGAAGGTGCCCAACTCGCCCTAGACGCTGCAGCAAAGAAATCATAATACCAATAAGATGGATTACTGTCTATAGGTACGTTGTTGTATAACATCAACATCTCTCGCTCCTTAATCTTAATGTGTGTACGTTCGCTCGCTACTCGCTCTTCGATAGTTATAGAAAGCGTCAAGCCGCCAGTTGCCAGTTGCCAGTTGCCAGTTGCCTGCTGGCGCACCGCGGCAAGCGCGCAAAAACCCGCTATCAAATCCGAAAACGGAAACGGAGGACTACTGGCGGCTCCCAGAGCATGAATATGGTGGTGGGCTATGAATTGGCTGCTGGCTGCTGTTACCACTGTGCTTTGTGTGGAGTTGGGATACCCAAGAAGTGACTGAATAGTATATATAAGATGTAGCGACACCGTGAAAGGTGTATTGCCTGGATTCATGTGCATGGGTGTAGAAACTCCGAGCAGGTACATGGCACACGGTGCCTCCAGAACGGGTAACTCGGGAAATTGGCGCCTGACCGCTGAGTCCAATCTAGAATTCAAAATTCAGCCCGTAAGGAGTTGAACGTCAGGCGGCAAGCTATAAATTGGCCACGATTCCCCATTCTTCCATTAACATCCTCTTTTGAAGGCCCCGTAGATTTTGTAATTCTCACTGGTTGCTATCCTTTCTGTGAGTAAGCATATCGACGCATATACAAACCCACTCAAACAACATGTCTGAATTAACTCACCCAATGATCAAGGACGGATGGTTCGCAGAAATCTCGGACACAATGTGGCCCGGTCAAGCTATGTCTTTACGTGTAGAGAAAATTTTACATGTGGAAAAGACCAAGTACCAAGACTTGCTCATTTTCCAATCTACTGATTATGGTAAGGTGCTAGTGTTGGATGGTGCAATTCAAGCCACTGAAAGAGATGAGTTTGCATACCAGGAAATGATTGCCCATTTGGCTCTAAATTCTCACCCAAACCCAAAGAAAGTCTTGGTGATTGGTGGCGGTGACGGAGGTGTCCTTAGAGAAGTCGTTAAGCATGAAAGTGTGGAAGAAGCCGTTCTCTGTGATATTGATGAAGGTGTCATCAACAACTCCAAGAAGTTCTTACCTGGAATGTCAGTTGGATTTGATCATCCAAAGGTGAAGGTACACGTCGGCGATGGTTTCAAGTTTTTGGACGATTACAAGAACACCTTCGATGTCATCATTACTGATTCCTCTGATCCAGAAGGACCAGCTGCATCCCTTTTTGAAAAGCCATATTTCCAGCTTTTATCAGATGCTTTGACCGAAAAGGGTGTCATCTCAACCCAAGCTGAGTCTATTTGGATCCATTTAGATATCATTAAGAATGTCAAGAAAGCGTGCTCTGACATTTTCCCAAACGTCGAATATGCTTATTGTACCATTCCGACTTATCCAACTGGTCAAATTGGATTCATGGTCTGTTCTAAAAATACAGAAGTTGACCTGAAAAACCCAATCAGATCACTTGAGGCAAAGGAAGAGGAGAAAATCTACAAGTATTACTCAAAGGATATTCATAGAGCATCTTTCGTCTTGCCTAATTTTGCAAAATATGCTTTACAATGACCTCTTCTTCTTTTTACTGTATAAAATAAAAGCCCTAGACTCTCAATTAACTTATCTGTTTCATATTTCCAATACTTGTATGAGTGCTAAATATTAGATAAAACTAAGCAGCAATGTCTAGATCCATCTCTTCGACATCTAACATATTCCAAACACTTTCCTTGAGAATTGCAGTCGTACCTCTTGGGAACTTATAGCTGTTCTGTTTCTGTTCTCTCATGTTAGGTGTCATATAGTTTCTGTATAGTTGGGCGTCTTTTCCTACTTCCATAACACACAAGTCCACGTTAGAACCCGATCCTAAATCGTTCCAGATACCAGCTTGAATGGCATCACTTGCCAATTTCATTGCCTCTTCCTTGGTCATATCTTCCTTCCAGTCCTTTTCTAAGACTGCCATAGCTGCCAAGGAACCACTTCCAAGTGACATATAAAATCCAACATCTGTACTACCATGTGCGTGAATACTGAATAATCCCACTCCAGTTGGATCAACACCTGCGACAATAAGGTAAGCTCCAATATGTCCCTGGTATTTGAATAAATGCTGCTTTAGCATCTGCATAGCACTGACGACTCTCGGTTCCCTGTTTGTGTTCATTGAGTGTAACTCCAAGTTCGAGGCAATCAATTGAGTGACCATTTCCGTATCTGCAGCAGTACCTGCACCGGCACACCATATCTTTGGTGCCAATCTATGTAGCTTCTCACAATTCTTATCTGCAACAATAGGTCCCGAAGTAGCTCTAGTATCAGCGGCAATGACAACACCTCCTTTAAACTTGCATCCCACAATCGTGGTACCTGTGGATGTGGCCTTTGGCGCCTTGTATCCCGCCTCATTAATGAGAAACTGGTTTCTTTGGTAATTGTCAAACTTCAATCCCGCCATTATATTCGTCCTTGGATCTTCGTTGTGTGTTTGCTATTGCTATTGCTATCGGTGTCCTTTTATATTAAGCTGACGCCCTCAAGACTGCAGCTTTGCCACTCAAATCGCACACTGATGATGGAAAAGACGAAAACCAAGAACGCATTCATTCGCATGTCGCGATCTTGCCGGCTAAGTCAACTCTCAACTCTCAACTCTAGCATTGCTAATTGCTAATCTCCAATCTCTATAAAGCTGACATCTGCACCTGGTCATACATATACTCACCAGCCTAATAGTGCAAATACCAATACACATCTTTGCTAAATCAATATACCATTTTTGGCTCTTTTGCTCTACACATTCACACACTCTATCTAGCAACTACACACCCCGTCCTACTCATCAAAATATTTATAATGGGTATCTGTCTATCATGTCTGAAACCAACGCAACCTGTGCAAGATGACGATGACGAATCTCTTCTTTCTAATGACAAGGCGAAAATCATAGAAGATGAATTAGTCTCCGAGCTTAGGAACAAACAGTTGAATGCCATTTTGAACAGTACAAATGATCATCTAATCGATATTGCAAGTTTCAAACTATTGTCTAATTACGGGTCTATGCATTCTTCTAGCGGGTTACACCAGACTCAGAATGATCACAATGAAAGCGGGATTGCGAATGAAGATGATGAGAATGAAATGGAGAATGTCAATGTTTTCAAAGTTACCCAGGTGCCTGATGTATCGATAACATCTGAAATGGAAGCACAACTGGCCGACTGGAATGCGAGATATGGGCAGCCCACGGTTCAGAAGTATTTGGAAATAGTGAAACCTAATGACAATGGAGAAAAGTACATTGTCGAATTCGTGTAATACTAGAATTTACATGTATAGACGATTTATCATCATTGATCCCTAAGGCTTAACTTTACAATCTATTTTACAGCATTTTACTTAGCTACTAGCCTCTAGCCACTAGTCACCTATCACAGCAGCTGTTCATTGGTCAACGACTCACATTTAGCCAGATCTTAATAGTCTCAGCAAATTCCTGACTTGGACCACGCTCCCCACGTTCTCTCTTCTCTTCCAGCTCCATGTTTTCCAGGTTCTCCTCTGAGAGATCAGATGTTCTACCCTTCAGTGGAAATGGTACCTTTAATGTGAATTCAAAATAGTTTAGTCCATATCCTAGTCTTAAAGCGTATTTTCCAGCACAAAACATACCGTCATCACCAGTAGTCTCATCATACGTGATTGACATCGGTATGCCTTTGAGAGTTTCACCATTGACTAGCAGCTCAGAGTTATACTTCTCATCCACTATCTTATTCTGCAGGTAGACATTACACGAGATTTCGTGCCCAATTACAGCACTGCCTGGTAGCTGCATAATGTAAGAAGATTCTCCAATGGTACTATTACCTGCAGGTTCATATATCACGTTCTCGAAAAGTGAATGTGATTTTATGAACGAGTTAGCATTGCCCGACCCTCCGGATGCGGGCTTTGAGGTATCGAGATTTCTGAGACTGTTGGCATAGGTGCTCAAATTGGTCGTTGTACAAATGGTGAACTTTTTGATGAATGCAGTGATATCATCGATTTCCTCCACAGTAGCAGCCTTCTCAACATCATGCTTACGGATGACTGTAGGCACTTCAAGCGGTGGCCCTGCTTCTGGTTCTTGGTTTTGTTCTTGGTATAGGTATTGATCCTGATCCTGCTCTTGCTCATCATAATCTTCACCTTCTTCCGCGTATTCTCCTTCGTCATCCTCCCCTTCGTCTGCATCTTCTTCTCCATCAGCGACAGAAGCGGAAGCTGTTGACCGATTTCTATTTCTGTTTCTATTTCTGTCTCTATTTCTGTTCCTGCTTGGTTTTTTGGTTTCCCTCCTGTTTGTCATTGCAGCTATCTTTCTCTTGTGTACCACCTGGGAGACAAATTTCTCTATCCTCTTTTGCAGTGCTCTGCGTAGACCGGTGGCAGCTTTATGGTACGGACCTTCTCCCCACACATCTAAACAATTATCAAATATTAAATTAACATCATCGACAAACTGCTTATAGCCATTAGTACCTTGTGAGTATTTGCCCTGTTCGAGCCTCTCACCTATCATATTGAAACACATTGGTTCTGTGATGATATCATAATAATCTTCGGTAGCTGGATCGTCCCTGTTTGGTAAATCAAGTAAAATTTTGGCTAACGGAATGGAGTTCTTGTGATGTGAGATCTTAAAGGATAGTAAATGTCTGTACACTTTTATCAATTCTTGCGTATAGTCCTCATTGGAATCATCATAAGCTGCAATTTCTGATTTAGTTGGATTTCTGTTCTGCCATTTCTGTGTTCCATCATTTTGATCTGCATTTTCATCCTTCACAGCGTTGTCATCCGCAGCAGTAGTAGCGTCACCCTCATTTGCCCCCTCATGCTCCTCTTCACCTTCTTGTTCTTCTTTGCTTTCTTGCTCAGGTTCGATAGTTGTAGCTTTGGATCTTGCATTTCTCCTTCTACTAGCAACAGCTTCTGCATTCTTCTCTGTCCGCGTCTCTGCGCCTGTACCTGCTGCACCTGTATCATCTTTCGATGAGGCAAGATAAGCTTGGTAGTTCTTATAGTCCTCAATTCTTTTTGTAGCATAGTTGTACAATAAGTTAGCATCATTGACGATCAAACTCTCTGGATCATTATACGTTGCAGCATTTTTAGCTAATCGTTGCCACATTTCTAAGAAATTATCTAATGAGACTCCATTACCATCGATTGCGGGACCATACCTACGCTTTACAACGGTAGCTGATCTGATTTCATTGATGGAAACTGGTTTCTCTATGAGTTCATAGTAATCAGGATATAGCTTCTTAGGTGGTAATTTGAGAAATGGACCAGATATGACTTCACCCGTTGATTCATCCTTTAATTCCATAGCATTATTGACGATATCGGTGTATAGTTTTGTCAGTGTGGAAAATTGGGCTTGCGACATGTCCACATCAGATCCATCATGTGCAACTTCTTTATCTAGTCGCTGTTCCTGTGCCTTTTCGTGTTCGGGTTCGTGTTCCTGTTCTTGTTCCTGAGGCTGTTCTTGTTGTTCTTGATCTTGCTGCACTTGTGGCTCCCGGTCATCTTGCTCCTGATCTGGTTCTGCGCGCTGCTTCTTGCGCGATCCAAGTTTTAGCGTAATCTTTCTCTTTGCCATTGTAGCACTGTTGTGTTGGTTACTGGACTGCTTTGGTTCTTGTTGTTGGTTTTGCAGTGCTGGTTATTTTCAAAGTGCCGTTCTCTTGTTGTGCGCTCCCAAGTTCAGTGTCTGTCAGCTTCCAGAGCCCCCCTCCTCCTGGAGCCCTCTGCTCGCAGTTCGCGCTCTTGTACAAAAAATGAAAAATAAAACATCGACGCAACGGCACGTGACTCTGCGTCGGCTAGTGGTGCCAGATAACTCTTCCGTGCACCGCCAAAGCAACCCGAGAGGGGAGGAACCCAATCTCTTTAGGAGTAGCATGAATGAACATGAAAGCGAATGGAGCTAGAGAAGATTCAGACTCACAACCTTCTGCCGACAGGGCATTACGAGCTATCTGGCAGTCTACACACGCTACACATATCAGCCATGGCCAAATACGAAGTTATAGACCAAGACCCTCTGTTTTCTAAGGTCGTTAGCTACTTCCGTCCTTGTGATTACCTCACATGGATCGGTGCAACCGTTGCAGGTCCATTATCCTTGATTCTGTTGGAGAAATATGAACCTGCAACTGGACGTCAATTCAAGATGCCGAAGCCAATGTTCTTGCGTGCTGGTGGTTTGATTGGTTTCACTACTGGTTTCCTTCTCGCATACAATCAATCCACTAAGAGATTCTGGGGTGTATCTGAGAATGATAGAGAAGTTCAAAAGGACAGGGCTGAAATCAGAGCTTTACTCGCTCAAGGTAAGAACCCATATGGTGTTGAGGAATCTACATTAACTCCATACTTACAAGATGTCTCTGCAAGATACTCGAAAAACTCTCAATTCTTGATTGGTATCCTCCCATGGTTCAACTTTGTCAACCATCCATACCACGGTGTTGATTTGAAGAAGTATTATGAAGTCAGAGAGGGTGAACAGGTAATGGATCTTGTTCCATTAGATCAAATCAAGGGTCTTCCAAATTAGCGAAAAGAAACTACACTCAGCATAGCGCTTCACTTCCTGTCATCTCAAATCACTTCACTTCATTTCATTCATACATTCCTACAATCATTATTTATTATATTATAGTATAACTTCAAAAAGAGAAAATAACGAAAATAATAATGCCACGATAATGTCAACACTCACGACTTATGAGGACTGAGTTTTAATGATACCTTGTACTCGCTTTTTCATCGCAGATCCTCCAGGTGGTTCAATATTCTCACTTTCGTAGTAAACATTCCAAACAATTCTCCATTGTTCAGCGAGATTATGTCTCTCCCAGGTTTCTGGTCGTAGAAAGTCCCTCGTCCATTCGTTTGTTGCTCTCTCTATTAATAGGTACCGGTAATACCCGATTCCAAATTTGAGTACTTGATTCACGCCCTCTAATTCCATCTCGTATCCGGTTTCTGCATTTCTTAGATGCCTCAACATATCGACGAGGCCATATTCATAATATGACTTGTTGACTTCTATCAATATGCTTTCGAGTTTTGTCAGCACGACAGAGGACTCTGTCTTGTCAGGGTTCCTCAACTTTGCATTTGTTAGATTATTACCCATAACCAATGACTCGAAGAGCAGCCAGTCATCTTCAACAATGCTGCCATTACCAAGTACAGAACTTTCAATAATTCTCAATACCTGATTCAATCTTCCATACTTTTCCAACTTGTAAGGGTTGATATAATACAGGAATATAGCGAGGTAGAAAACGTCTCTATCACACTTCAAACTTTCAAATAAAAGCAAGTTTGGAGTTCCACTATAAGCAATTTGATGCAACAAAACACACTTGGGAAGAATCTGTTCTGGATCATCGAATTGTGCGGTAGACTCCCCCTTCTTATCTAATATTTCCGATAGAGACTTCATCAATTCACTTCTTTTAACCTTATTTTGCTGCGTTAGCTCTATATCTCCCCTTCTCATCAAGTTGAGCGCATAATCAGGGATCTCATGAAGCGCAGAGGGTGATTGTGGTAATTGACATTCACTTGTTGAAAAGATTAACTGGGGATTGATCTTGTATGTTGTGATATTGTACCTTTTATCGAATTGATGACACTTGATGTGATTTACAATGGCGGATCGGACCTGTTCGAACGGTTGGCACTGATCGATTTCAGCAGATGATAAGTTAACATTCAGTTTAGATCGTATCTGATTCAGACATTGGCTCGCGTAATCTAGAAACAAGTTGTTCCCTGGCGATACTCTTGACGCAGGCAAGAAATTAGTAGCGAGTGCAGATGTGGTGGTTGCAAGAATTTGTTTGATATTGAGCATCACATCAATCAGCAATAATTCTTAAGGGATAAAGAGTGAGGAGCCCGAATCGGTATTTATGTGTCTATTGCTATTCTAATTATATAGAGATAGTATTATATACTAGTATACATGAAATGACCGGGGGCCGAGAGCAAACAAAAAGTTTCTGGCGGACGGACATTTGATTTTTTCTTCAATATTCTCATTGCAACATCATGAATTAAAAAATGATGACAAAATATCGGATACGGGGTACGCCCGATCCCATGCTCACATCTCTCAACGAGCTTCAAACTGGACCATTCTCTTCGTTCTCGCCTTGTAAAGAACTCTGTGACCACATTCCTTACATCTGACAGGTTCCTTTGGAGAAAGAGTGAAGTTAACGGCACATTGTGCGCAGACGTACTTGACACCGTAGTTCTTGATGGACTGGATACCGCTGGCTGCGTTACCCAAGTTCGCTGCAGTAGGTGGAACAAATCCTTCTCTGGACATTGTATGCTGTATGGAGTGCGCTTCTCTACTGTCCCGCTCTTCTCTTCACCGTTGGCCCTTAAGAAGTAGTTGCAAAACCTTCTTCTGATCTTTTCTAAGGCTCTTCCAGAGAATGAGAAACGAGAAGCGAAAAGTAGATAAAATTTCAGAGAATCATTAAGCGACGCGTCGCCAAAATCTTCATGGAGCCGAGAAGCTACGCGCACGTCAGTGCTCGACAACATGAATTCATAGAAGGCCTAAGACGGAACTTGGTGGATATGTTTCTTTTTAACTAGCTCAGCTGTCAGTAAGAACCACGCGCCACGTCTACACAAAGAGTGGAAGTAGATACCGAGAACGGCTACTTCTTGGCACTTGAATCGGAGGAAATTTCAAGCATTCGAGTCACATTTACATTCCATTTCACATCAAGTCGGAGATTCATCCATACCAGGAACTAGAACTGCTGAAAAGTCACTTGATCCACTCAGGTTTAGTACATTAATATTGCATATCATATTGCAATACACTAATTTATTATATTTTTGCACACATAAATTATGGAAACATTAAAATACTGCTATAGCTTCCTATTCTACTTGCACAAATAAATAGTCTTCATTGAAACTTACAAGGAATGATATTACTATCACGACTGTGCAATACACATATAACTGCGAATTGTGTTGTGCGACTGCATGCGCATAAACATACACACACAAACATACGATGTTTCCACAAACAATCACGATTTAGGCAACTGCCCACAAAACCAATGAACTCAACATATCTACCCCACAAACCCTCTGCATTCTCATCACAACAGGACGAGGTGCAACTCCAGCTCGACATAGATGCTTTGAAACATCAAAAGGCAAGAGAATGCAATGATCTGCAAGATTCAATTATCTCCAAGCTTGAAAATCTGAAGGTAGATCTCAGCTCTGAACGATATAGTGATAGTCATATCTTCAACAACTCTCGTGGTTACGAATCATATCTTTCACCCTCGGATGCTCACATATTACACGTTGCCAAGCAAAAAATACCCTCTGATGAATATTTGCAGCCAGTCTCGATGCAATCTACACTGGTGCGAAGGAAGTACAGTAATGATCCTACTATGACATACCGATACAAACTTGTAAATAACCTCCACTCAATTGAGGAAATCAACACTCTAATAGACTTCACAAAGCGTTTGACCTCAAAAAACTACATCAACTCAAAACTTGCCATACAATCATTCCTAAAAAAACGATTGATATACTCCTCTGAGATGCACCAAATACTCATACATCACAAAATAATTTCCTACATGCTCATAGATTATTTCATGTCCACTTATAAAATCTCGAACTTACACGCTGCGCAATACATCATATCTGTACTTGGGTCGTGGGATACACACTCCCTTAACATTTACATGAAGAATGTTTCAAGACTCGAGCTTGACGAACTTCAAACACTTAGACTTATTGATGGTCTGCTGATTAAATTTGCATCGTCTAATGTACCAATCGATAGGGTCACATTTCGATTCATCTATCAGTCCATTTCAGTCATGAAGAATAGAGAGATGAACTGTTTGAAGCTCAAGAATTATCTTCTAACAAAATTTACGGAGCCAAACGGGAGAAAGCGTCTCATTGATCAAAAAGTGGTCGCAATCCTCTTCAAAGAGGTAAACAACTCGCTTAGAATTGTGAATGATATTCAATATTCAGACCCAAATTTTGCCCAACTAATTAGAGATGATGCATTGAACACCATGCATCACATACCTGTCACAAAGTCTACCTCTGAGCAATCAACATATATCAATACGAACGCATCCCCCATAAAAGAATTGAAAAAGACGTATGCCTATTCCAAGTTTAAGACGGTCCCTATCTTCTTGGAGCTCATCACATCGTTGATGGATGGTTCCTGTTGGAAAAGAGCGTGGGTTACAATTATGTCTAATTACACATATTTCAGCAAATTTGCAGGGAAAGAAGTAAACGTCGAACTAAAGAGGCAAATCATGAAAGATATACCAAAGGTCAAGTACTCATTTTTCGGTAAAATCTTTTCCAGCCAGAAAGATGTTTTCTTGCGAAATTTGAATAATAGCTTGGCGACCAAGCTTGTTTCCCATCAAGCTCGAATTTCAAATTGGCAGTTGCTATTACGTACATTGAATGAAATTGAGCACATTAATGAAGTCGAAGGGCTGAACAATGATAATCTTGGTCTGGCGTATGAAGTATCCTTAAGGAAGCTCGCCGAGATAGATATGAACAACTCACATTTAGATGACACGGCTTTCCTACTCCTTGCAAAGGTGTTTTTGCATCGTTATTTATCAACCAAATTGGGAAGCTTTAGATATGTTTACGATCTAGCATATAAATTGCAAACCAAGATTGACGCTATTCACAATACCAGCTATGCGCAAGATGAAACATATACTGCATTTCTGAAGAATAAAATCAATCCAGCTAGATGTGAATACCTCTCAAAAGATGCGCTTATTGATTATGCATCTCTATTTTTGAAGGATGTAAAGAGTTACAACCCCGATACAGTTGTCATTCAAGAGGAAGATCTAGAGACTGATATTGAGAGCAATGGAGTTTTCTTGGATGACCGAAATACTAAGATCAAGACCCCAGAAAGCAGAGATTCCCCTGCGTGTAATGGTTCCAGGACAGATTTGGTTCCTTTCTTAATGTCACCCAATCTGCTCCAAATTACACCTTTTGAAGATCTTCTTTTTGGAAAACTCTCAAAGCTCTACGTTTTAGATACTCCCGAGAAGGTTGAAAATGAATATTCTGAGTATTGCTTGTACTGGGATGCTGCGGGCATTGCTAAGAAAGATGTTTTATCGAATTACCATCTAGGGTTTATTGATAAGGATTATGCGTACGACAAGCTTAAATGGGAAAGAAGCGGACATCTAGATGATAGGCTAGTTCTAGAACCTTCAACGGGCGAATTTCTGGGTACAAATGTGATTGCAAGCAAATCTGTTCAAGCAAAGATTCGGCAGATTACTGATGTTGTTCAGACCGACCTCACAGGCGTAGTCGATGATAACAATAACCTTACAGTGAGTACACTACTGAAAACCAAAACTCACCCCACTGGCATTTTTGTGGTTGTTAACCCGATTAACACATTGCATAACGTTCTTCCAAATGCTTGGATAGGTAGCATAATTGATAAGTGCTTGAAGGAATGGATCTCCAAGCGCCTCATTGAAAAATGATCTGCAATTGTTGTTACGGATCCCTCATGTATAGAACCAATCCCGATGGAAAAGATACAAGTATAGCATATATTTTATAGACTTTTAACGTGTTAATGAATTACTCAGAAAGGTAAGTTCAGACTTTCTTTTTCCATAATGTTTTATCCGTATTTGTATAGGCTATAAAGTAGGTTATAAGAATGTATGTTAAAGTGTGGTTAAATGCAAAATGCTGTAGTAGGGTAAATGTATTGTTAAATGTTGAGATAGTTCCATAAGTGTAATGTTTAATGAAAATGAGTTTATTATTAGCATCAAGCCTTCTTTTGAGTTCCAATGGAATTGTCTCCAGGCTTTTTCTGGAAAATGGTATTGTCCTTCTCATGTCTAGGTTTCGGAATCAGCGACATAGGGTTCAGTAGCTTTGTGATGTAACCAAATGGGTTCTTACTCAAGACTCTAAAGTAGTAATAGCCAGCAAGCATGAAACCAACGTTTGCAAAAATGTAGATCCAAGCAATACCAAAATCCCTCCAATGTTGATTCCACTTGATACCATACTGTAAAACAACCTGCTCTTGCATGGTGTATGGACAGTACATACAATGGGTATCTTCGTTTGGATTTCTGAGGTATCCACCGTTGTCATTGATGTATTGATCGAAGTATACACCGCATGTTTGGCCCTCTGGTGGGTCAACAATACTGAGTTCACTGTATGCACACTCTAACTTTCTGTTATGCAAAATCGGACCGACAAACGCTTGAACAAAGTACGTGAACGGGGAAGCAACATACATGAACGACCAGAAGTGAGGAGAGTATCTCTTAGGGTTCAAGATACCACAGAATAACAACATGGCTGCAAACAAGTTGGAGTTGATCATAGATGCGGATGGAACATCTGGTGAAAAGTATAAGATGGCCAAACCGTAGGTGACATAGTACATTGGGAAAATCAAGACATTGATGAAGAAGAAGAAACCTGCCTTATCGGCATCACCAGAGTAAAGTGGCGGCCAGTAGTAGGTGATGTAAATGAAAAATTGACAGATAGTGGACCAATAGATTTCAACAAGAGTGTGACAGAGCAACAAGCAAGACCAGTGGAAGGTGTTCGACAAGGCTTCCCTAACTTCGTAAAGTTCTCTAGTATCGTAAGCGAAAACATGGGATTGGTTGATCATCGCAACAGAAATCAAAAGCAACATAAAGACAGAGGAGAAAGCACCTTGTGCACCACCGATAGTATGGTCCATACCGACGTAAGATAAACCGACGAATAAAGAACAGGAGACACATTCTAAGAACTTGGCTCTAATATAGACAGGTGATCTCCAAAATTGGACATATGTTCTTCTCAACACAAACCAGAATTGCTTATCATATGAGGTGGCATACTTGGCAGATAAGTCACCAGCATTAGTATTCTCTGGTCTTTTAGGTAGTTCGGTGTGCATGTACTCAATATCCTTAGTGTTTTGCGCACATTCTGGGGAATTGTTCCATAGTTCTGCCCAATCCTGGGTAGCATTGGCAGTGGCACCAGCACCAATACAGTTCAAAATATATTCAGCCGGGTTTTCAGATGCACCACACTTGACACCAGAGTGTTGTTCAAAATATTTCAACAATGTATGGGAGTTTGGTCCGATATCACCAAAGTAAACGGTCTTACCACCCTTCTTCAACAATAGCAATCTGTCGAAAACTTCAAACAATGTAGCAGATGGTTGATGGATGGTACACAAAATAGCTTGTCCGGAGTCTGCAAGAGCTCTCAAGAACTGAACAATGGACCATGACGATTCAGAGTCCAAACCAGATGTAGGCTCGTCCAAAAACAACAACAACGATGGCTTGGCGACAAGCTCGGTGGCAATGGATAGTTTCTTTCTTTGTTCCACGTTCAAACCACGGCCGATCTTACCAACCATGGCTTCTGCATACTTATCCATACCCAAACAGTTGATGATTTTCTCAACGTACTCGTACTTGTCGGACTGTGGGACGTCCTTTGGCTGTCTCAAATCTGCTGCAAACCGTAACGACTCTCTAACCGAGTATTCCGCCATGTGCAAATCTTGTTGTTGGACGTAACCGGTTCTTCTCTTGAAGGAACCGTCCAATGGTCTACCATTAACCAACATATCACCGGTGATGGTACCGAAGGAGATTCTCTGAGCAAGGACATTCAACAATGTGGTTTTACCGGCACCAGATTCACCCATAAGGGCGGTCATGGTACCCGGCTTCACGTAACCCTGAATCTGGCATAACAACTGTCTGGTAGCACCATCGTAAGGAATGATGTAGTCTAAGTTCTTCCAGGAGAAGATGTCTGCTTCGGAGATAATCTTCTCCAAGTCTGCATCAGGACCGTTGAGGGCGAGCATCATCTCTTCTCTAGTTGCAACCTTACCATCCCAATCTTCACCACTGGAAGTATCTGGCAAGCATCCTCTCTTGAACAAAAGCATGTCACCACCGCCTTCCACATTCTTGATGAATTCGGACATTAGAACGTTCAATCCGATGTAACCTGCAGTCCAACAGATGTTGATACCCCAGTACTTCCAAACGTTGTGCCATCTAATGTCAAATGCCTTGTAAAGATAGTCATCACCTAAAACCCAGTCACGTCCTGCAATAGAGCCCTTGATATCACAAATTTGGTGTGCAAGTGATGCGTTTTCATATCCAGGTCCCGATGGAACTAAATGATAACAGTCCATGTGCTTTCTGTGAAATTCATTTCCCATCAAAGAATAGAAACAGTAGAACATAGGATTCAAGTAGTGAATCCATTTGATCCAGTGATGCATTTGGTTCAATGGAAGAACGAAACCAGCGTAAACACACATCATCAAAACCCATAAACCACCAACAGCATGGGCTGTGGTACCATCCTTTGTGACTGTTGCGACACACTTGAAGGTGAAAGACATACACTGCTGAATCGTCAACAAGAACAAAACGTACATGAAGAATCCACCAGCTGTGTGTTTCAAATTAGGCATCCAGTATGTAGTCAAACAAAGAATAACAACGGCGATAAATTTAGTAGGAAATTCGGTGATAATCTCTTGCAATGCTTCTGCAGATAGATGATACATGGAGTATGATTTCTGTTTGGTCAAGATGTTTCTGGTAGAGAAAGAATTTGCAATTTCAGCCAACGAGGTAAGGGAACAGAAAAGTAGAACATAAAACAAAATACCACCACGGGAATAAGCACCATTGGATGATTTTGGAATATGGTAATACATGGAACCAACAACAAAACCTTTGGTGACGAATGATGAGAGATAGACGATGGTATAAGTGAAGTTACCCTTGGTTCTCTGAAATCCTCTGAGCATCAAATAATAAAGTTGAGACCAATAGGTAACCATAAACTGGGAGTTGTGTCTGTTACCTTTCTGTTTTCTTTGGTGATTGACAAAGTCAAGTCTCTGTCTAGTTTCTTCACCATTCTTGGTAGAGTTGAATTCATCCATTTCAGTCATCAAGCGTGCGTATTCAGGAGAGTTGAGCCAATATTCCGCAAACTCTTCGGAAGATTCAGGAACTTTACCTTCAAACCCTGGGCGAACCTGTCTGGACGATGGCGATGTGACAGCAGTCAAAAACTCAGGTGCAGTCATTCTGCTTGGCTTCAAGTATCCCATATTCTCAAAGTATGAGACACCCTCTTCCGCAGGACCCCAGAAAATCTGGTTACCCTTGTAAAGGACACACACTTTATCGAATAATTCATAAATGTTCTGACCGGCCTGGTAGATGGCAACGAATGCAGAACAGCCAAGCATGTTGGTTGCAGTTCTCAAACATTGGGTGAATTCAAGCGCAGTGGACGCATCCAAACCTCTGGTAGCGTTATCGAAACAGTACACGGATGCACTCAATGCCAATGCCTCCACAATAGACACTCTCTTTCTTTCACCACCAGAGACACCTCTGACGAAATCGTTACCGACCTTGGTGGCATATGTGTGCGTCAAACCGAAAACGGTACACCATAACTGTAATAGAATAGCAGGAAATAAATGGAGGGTTGTGTTAGTAGCGGATCATGGGTGGAAAATCGTGTCGAGTGGATAGTGTACGTACTTTTAACATGTTGTCAACGTATTCTTCTCTGGACATGTTGTCAATTCTTTTCTCTGGGGTTTTACATCTCAATGCCAATTGGATAGTTTCCTTGACGGTGATGTATGGGAAATGGAAATCAAGTTCTGGATTATAAACGACATAACCTTTATAGTGCTTCATCATTTCTTCTTGTTCTAAACCGTCGTAGGAAAAGGTACCTTCGACCTTAGTGAAGTTAGCGATCTCGCCGGCAACAGTTTTCAATAGGGAGGAACAACCTGCACCGGGTTTACCAAGACACAAAACCATCTCACCAGGTTCAAGGACACCAACAAAGTTTTCAATAATCTTTCTCTGTGCTCTAGTATCCTTTTGAAACTTTTTCCACCAGCATAAGTAACTTAAACTCATTTCGGTGACCGAGGGACCATGGGCAGCAGATGCATCAATACCCCAACATGTGACATCTTTGAAGGCGACACCTGCATTGGCAGACTCGATACCTTGTTCAGCAGAACGATCACGCAAGTATTTCAATAGTAATTCAAGATCGAAATTCTCCTTGTTGATCTCGAAAGTATCCATATCTTTTTTGGTCTTTGTGGACAAAACTCTTGCAAGGGAAGCAACTCTGTCCATACCCTCTTGAGTGGATAAAATCCGAGTGATATGTTTGGATAGATTGACTGAATTACCTTGATCTTCGGGATCTTCGACTGGATTGAACTTCTGGACGTCATGGTTTTCATTGTCAGAGTTGATACTATCAGTATCCTGACTGTTTTCACTCTGTGGTTTCTCCATTTTCTTCAAGGAATGCTAGTCCAAAAATAAAAACGCCTAAGTGCCTAAATGCTTTGTGCTATTCCAATAAGAAGAAAACTAGAAGCAGATGCTGTCAAGTGTAGTTAATAAACAGTCAGAGATAACCGTTAAAAACGGGTAGAACGTTCCCTCAGTTGAAACGACTGGTAAGTATTGGGGGGCAGATACCCTCTTATGTAGTCCACAAAGTATCACATCTTGAATTAAGCGGATTGCATGAGTTTAAGTGGATTCTATAGTATACCTACTGCAGCTTCATAATATAACTCGCATATCGCATCTCTTATCCGAGCTATAACTTGATTCGAGATAGGAATACGGAACTGCGCATATACCTTCTCCCGGGGGGCCTACTATAAGTTCACGCGGCCCAAGTATTATAGACATAAAGCTCGGTCTTAAACCTCAGCCCTATACCTCAGCCTTGTGTGAGATGTAGACTACAGCTCTTGTGGATATGGTATCTGTTCCGAGCTGAAGCGAATTTTCATATATACAGGATAACGTCAACAATTGAACGGATCAAGTATCCGGCACAAAATGGCGCTCGCATCCATGTAGATCCATCGTCATCCTTTCTGATCAAATAGTCAGATCCATTCAAATATCATCAATCTTGGCATATGCTTCATACCCTACCCTTGCAACTGATGATAGCCTTGCATTTTTGTGATATGGTCGCAATGGTACCGATTTGCTGCACTCCGATATGATTGTGAATGAGTGGTCTATACGCGTAACCACTTCCCTCACCTTCCGGGTAAGTGCATAATCCCGCAATTGACCCGTGCACCACGCGCCCGGAAACGTTAACGCGAACGCATCCGCGAGCTTACGAATTTCAAACCTTAAATAGGCAACTGCATGCTGAGCCGCCCCCGCTGAGCCACCGGTACGGTTTGCACCCCACAACAAGCTGGAGCAGAGGGCAGAGCATGTGTAAAGCCTGAGATGTGAGGCAGATACATCTATAGGCTAAATGAAGCATCCAGAAATTCAAACACACGGACTATATATGCATATAGTACTGCTTGACCAATATAACGGTTAATTGTATATCTGAGCCGTACTGCATTACTTATATTTAGCGTAGTATATGCTGCACCTTCGTTCCTAAGAGATGACGACATCATTTCCTTGCAAAACGGTACATGCATGTTGAAGCCAGCTATATTTCTTTATTCGGTTATCCGGATGTTTCAGTAAACATTAGCATGTTAGCTCAGAATTCACCGATGATGAAGTTTCTCTTAGACGTGAAAGAAGTTGCTGAACGTTTTATAGAGTGGACCCCTGTAATGCAGATCTTAACCGTTCTCAGTTTTTCAAACAGATAACCCTACGCCACACTATAAGTAGAGCTTCTACATGAGAATATATGTGCTCGTACCTTTTAAGGATCAGGTGCAAAGAAAACAAAGAGCCAGCGCAATAACGCAGAGCAAATACACCTCAAACGGTTAAATGTATTAAATCGGTTTCCATTTGAACTGATCCACATGCGTGTAATGTTTGATTGCCACACAACTGTATGTAGCAAAAGTCCAAAATACTGCCCCGGGTATTTACTCAATTGACTAATTTTATAAGAAAATTTGCATTTACACCATGCTTGGAGGTTAGCCGTGCCATCTCTCGAGGAGAAACTCACTGTGCTTTCATAGGGGACAACGAGTTTGATTTTTCAAAGAAGAATAACTTGACAATTATGACTCTTGCCCGTATAAATCAATAAAGCATGAAGTGAGAAGTTTGCCAATAGCTCGTTAAAGGACAAGAAAAAATTGGAGGAGTATGGTAAAGCGTTCCTCAGTACGCAATTCGCCAGGAAGAATATCACTGCTATTACACTCGACCAGATGGACGCACAGGACATCAAATTCGAGAGAAGCTTAAGGCGCTGTGGGAAAGTGTAGTAGTGAAGGCATTGTCACAAATATTGGAGTAGTTGGTTTTCTTGTAAGAGTCAATGTATGGTTGGAGCCTAGGAATGTTACTCTGTCTGAGGCGTTCTTAGCCTTCACATAATATATAACTTCTCATTAGAAAGTCCAGGACATATCCATGAAGCATATTTTGCAGCTTTCCAAGTTCCTGATATGATCAACAATCCTGAACTTTTGCCCTTCAATTCGATGTGTTAGTTTTACAACATCTAAAAATCACATATTTCAGCTTGAAGATATAGTGATATATCTCTGACAAGTCAAATGAAACGTAGTATATCACCTTTCCACTATTATGGAATAGTGAACTACATGACGAAGGAATCATTGTACATGATAGTTATGTTATTTATAAAAACAGAACATAGTATAGCCATAAAAATTATAATGTGTGGATAAAGTAAGGTATGTATGATAAAAGGAATAATGCCATAAAAGAAAAGTCAAGGAAAACAGGAAAGTGTATCGATAAAGTTGTTTTGGGTGGAGTAGTTGTGTCGACTACATATATTAGGTCAAATAAGGCTAGGTAAATCAAGCCTTGGATGTTCCAATTTTATTATCACCAGGTTTTTGTTCAAAGATCGTATGATCCTTCTCGTGTCTAATTTTTGGAAGAGCTGATACAGGGTTCTTGAACAGTTTTGTAATCATCTGCAATGGATTAGACTTGTTGACTCTGAAGTAGTAGTAACCACCTAACATGAAACCAACGTTTGCAAAAATGTAGATCCAAGCAATACCAAAATCCCTCCAATGTTGATTCCATTTGATACCGAATTGAGCAACAACCTGTTCTTGCATGGTGTATGGACAGTACATACAATGGGTATCTTCGTTTGGATTTCTGAGGTATCCACCGTTATTTTGAATGAACTGATCAAAGTATACACCGCATGTTTGGCCCTCTGGTGGGTCAACAATACTGAGTTCACTGTATGCACACTCTAACTTTCTGTTATGTAAAATCGGACCGACAAACGCTTGAACAAAGTACGTGAACGGGGAAGCAACATACATGAACGACCAGAAGTGAGGAGAGTATCTCTTAGGGTTCAAGATACCACAGAATAACAACATGGCTGCAAACAAGTTGGAGTTGATCATAGATGCGGATGGAACATCTGGTGAAAAGTATAAGATGGCCAAACCGTAGGTGACGTAGTACATTGGGAAAATCAAGACATTGATGAAGAAGAAGAAACCAGCTTTATCGGCATCACCAGAGTAGCGTGGTGGCCAGTAGTAGGTAATGTAAATGAAAAACTGGCAAATGGTGGACCAATAGATTTCAACAAGAGTGTGACAGAGCAACAAGCAAGACCAGTGGAAGGTGTTCGACAAGGCTTCCCTCACTTCGTAAAGTTCTCTAGTATCATAAGCGAAAACATGGGATTGGTTGATCATCGCAACAGAAATCAAAAGCAACATAAAGACAGAGGAGAAAGCACCCTGCGCACCACCGATAGTATGGTCCATACCGACGTAAGATAAACCGACAAACAAAGAACAGGAGACACATTCTAAGAACTTGGCTCTAATATAGATAGGTGATCTCCAGAATTGGATGGCAGTTCTCATAAAGACAAAGCGGAATTGTTGGAAGTAGGTGTTCGCAAACTTAGCAGATAAGTCACCCGCATTAGTATTCTGTGGTCTCTTAGGTAGTTCAGCGTGCATGTACTCAATATCCTTGGTGTTTTGCGCACATTCTTGGGAATTGTTCCATAGTTCTGCCCAATCCTGGGTAGCATTGGCAGTGGCACCGGCACCAATACAGTTCAAAATATATTCAGCCGGGTTTTCAGATGCACCACACTTGACACCAGAGTGGTATTCAAAATACTTCAATAATGTTTGGGAGTTTGGTCCGATATCACCAAAGTAAACGGTCTTACCACCCTTCTTCAACAATAGCAATCTGTCAAAAACTTCAAACAATGTAGCAGATGGTTGATGGATGGTACACAAAATAGCTTGACCGGAGTCCGCAAGAGCTCTCAAGAACTGAACAATGGACCATGACGATTCAGAGTCCAAACCAGATGTAGGCTCGTCCAAAAACAACAACAACGATGGCTTGGCGACAAGCTCGGTGGCAATGGATAGCTTCTTTCTTTGTTCCACGTTCAAACCACGGCCGATCTTACCAACCATGGCTTCCGCATACTTGTCCATACCCAAACAGTTGATGATTTTCTCAACGTACTCGTACTTGTCGGACTGTGGGACATCCTTTGGCTGTCTCAAATCTGCCGCAAACCGTAATGACTCCCTGACCGAGTATTCCGCCATGTGCAAATCTTGTTGTTGGACGTAACCGGTTCTTCTCTTGAAGGAACCGTCCAATGGTCTACCATTAACCAACATATCACCGGTGATGGTACCGAAAGAGATTCTCTGAGCAAGGACATTCAACAATGTGGTTTTACCGGCACCAGATTCACCCATAAGGGCGGTCATGGTACCCGGCTTCACGTAACCCTGAATCTGGCATAACAACTGTCTGGTAGCACCATCGTAAGGAATGATGTAGTCTAAGTTCTTCCAGGAGAAGATGTCTGCTTCGGAGATAATCTTCTCCAAGTCTGCATCAGGACCGTTGAGGGCGAGCATCATCTCTTCTCTAGTTGCAACCTTACCATCCCAATCTTCACCACTGGAAGTATCTGGCAAGCATCCTCTCTTGAACAAAAGCATGTCACCACCACCTTCCACATTCTTGATGAATTCGGACATTAGAACGTTCAATCCGATGTAACCAACAGTCCAACAAAGGTTAATACCCCAGTACTTCCAAACGTTGTGCCATCTAATGTCAAATGCCTTGTAAAGATAGTCGTCACCCAAGACGTAGTTACGACCGGCAACAGCACCTTTGAGAGCACATATTTGATTAGCAATCGTAACATTTTCGTAACCTGGACCAGAGGGGATGAAAGCAGAACAGCTCATATGTCTTCTGTGGAATTCACTTCCCATCAAGGAGTAGAAACAGTAGAACATAGGATTCAAGTAGTGAATCCATTTGATCCAGTGATGCATTTGGTTCAATGGGAGAACGAAACCAGCGTAAACACACATCATCAAAATCCATAGACCACCAACAGCATGGGCTGTGGTACCATCCTTGGTAACGGTAGCAACACACTTGAAAGTAAATGACATACATTGTTGAATGGTAATTAAGAAGAGGAGATACATGAAGAATCCACCAGCTGTGTGTTTCAAATTAGGCATCCAGTATGTTGTTAAGGCAAGAATGATAACAGCAACAAGCTTAGTTGGGAACTCAGTAATAATTTCTTGTAGGGACTCCGCAGACAAATGATACATGGAGTAGGATTTGTGCTTAGTCAAAATGTTTCTTGTGGAAAAAGAGTTGGCAATCTCGGCAAGAGAGGTAACAGAACAAAAGATCAAAACATAGAAAAGGATACCACCACGAGAGTATGCACCCTCAGTGGATTTCGGAATATGGTAGTACATGGAACCGACAACGAAACCTTTGATAATAAATGATGAAAGGTAAACGATAGTGTAAGTGAGGTTACCCTTGGTTCTCTGGAATCCTCTGAGCATCAAATAATAAAGTTGGGACCAATATGAGACCATAAACTGGGAGTTGTGTCTGTTACCCTTTTGCTTTCTTTGTTTGTTGGCAAATTCCAACCTTTGTCTGGTTTCTTCACCATTCTTGGTAGAGTTGAATTCATCCATTTCAGTCATCAAACGTGCGTATTCAGGAGAGTTGAGCCAATATTCCGCAAACTCTTCGGAAGATTCAGGAACTTTACCTTCAAACCCTGGGCGAACCTGTCTGGATGATGGCGATGTGACAGCAGTCAAAAACTCAGGTGCAGTCATTCTGCTTGGCTTCAGGTATCCCATATTCTCAAAGTATGAGACACCCTCTTCCGCAGGACCCCAGAAAATCTGGTTACCCTTGTAAAGGACACACACTTTATCGAATAATTCATAAATGTTCTGGCCGGCCTGGTAGATGGCAACGAATGCAGAACAGCCAAGCATGTTGGTTGCAGTTCTCAAACATTGAGTGAATTCAAGCGCAGTGGACGCATCCAAACCTCTGGTAGCGTTATCGAAACAGTACACGGATGCACTCAATGCCAATGCCTCCACAATAGACACTCTCTTTCTTTCACCACCAGAGACACCTCTGACGAAATCGTTACCAACCTTGGTAGCATAGGTGTGTGTCAAACCGAAAACGGTACACCATAACTGTAATAAAATAGCAGGAAATAAATGGAGGGTTGTGTTAGTAGCGGATCATAGGTGGAGAATCGTGTAGAGTGGATAGTGTACGTACTTTTAACATGTTGTCAACGTATTCTTCTCTGGACATGTTGTCAATTCTTTTCTCTGGGGTTTTACATCTCAATGCCAATTGGATGGTTTCCTTGACGGTGATGTAAGGGAAATGGAAATCAAGTTCTGGATTATAAACGACATAACCTTTATAGTGCTTCATCATTTCTTCTTGTTCTAAACCATCGTAGGAAAAGGTACCTTCGACTTTAGTGAAGTTACCAATCTCACCGGCAACAGTTTTCAATAGGGAGGAACAACCTGCACCGGGTTTACCAAGACACAAGACCATCTCACCAGGTTCAAGGACACCAACAAAGTTCTCAATGATCTTTCTCTGTGGTCTGGTATCCTTTTGAAAGCTTTTCCAGAATTGCGCATAACCTAAAACCATCTCGGTAACAGAAGGACCATTCGCTGCGGAAGCGTCAATACCCCAACATGTGACATCTTTGAAGGCGACACCTGCATTGGCAGACTCGATACCTTGTTCAGCAGAACGATCACGCAAGTATTTCAATAGTAATTCAAGATCGAAATTCTCCTTGTTGATCTCGAAAGTATCCATATCCTTTTTGGTCTTTGTGGACAAGACTCTTGCAAGGGAAGCGACTCTGTCCATACCCTCCTGAGTTGAGAGAATTCTGGAGAGTTGATGAGACAAATTATCAGCATTGGCTTGCTCTTCGGGATCATTCATCGGATTGAATCTCTGAACATCATGGTTGTCAGAATCGATACTGTCAGTATCGTGGCTCGTATTATCTGATGCTTTGTCCATGATGAGCGTTGCAGATAAAAGTGTATAATGAAAAAACTTGAAAAAAGGGAATCATATTGACAACAGTGGGCAAGTAGCTTATGGAGGAGTAGGGAGCGTCCTTTATTTAAGTAGTAAATTGAATTATCTGTGGTATGTTTGCAATCAGCGGTTGATATTGTTGGTATAAATTGTAAATGTCGGCTTGAGTTGAACATCGGGCACGGCGGAAGCATTGAGCGATTATCAGGCTATAGGAAAACAGTGGCGATTCAGCCTTGAGAGGCTATTGCAGAAGTTTCACTGGATATAGAACTCTTGCAGGGAGAACCCTTAACCAATTATTGAATCCGTTTGTCTCGATACTGGAGGTGAAGGAGCCACTCTAGTGTTGTGATTCTGTTTGCGTGTTTGCGAGGCGGATCATGTTAATGATCATATTGAAGTACAGAATGCTCCTCGTGCTCTGAAAGTACAGATAGATTCTTGGAGTGGATAGGCTATACGAAGTCCGTGGTGTGTAACCCTGGACCCCCGGACTGTAGTACGGCCGATAAATGCAAATTGTGGATGTCGGCGTCTTTTTGCCACGCTCTTGCCGACGGCCAGAGAACGCGGCGCCAAGACAGCATACAAAAGCGGGCACCGGAAGCGCGCGCGCGGCCGGAGGGAAGGTCGGCAACGGCGCACAGCTTGGATGGCCGGTGCGATAACCGCTCCACGTATAGCCGATACAGGCACCCGGCGGTCCATGCATGTTTTCAGAAGCGAATATTGCATCCATGTGTGTACTGGCTAGTGGTGTACTGGCTAGTGGCTAGCTTGATAGACAGAAGAAAGTTGCTGGCAAACCCGCACAATTTTATGTGTCTAGTTTTCCTTGAGGCTGCGCACCAGTGTGTACCGGTTGCGGTGATCTTTCAGTTAAAACGCCAGTATATTCAACTCACGGCAAGTAGAGTGATTGTCTACTCGACCCAATATACAGCAACAAGTCGTTAGCGATGCGCTTTGTGGTGGCACCGGAGTCAGCGGCGACCTCTGGACTTTTAGAAAAAAAGCATTAAGCTCTTGACTATTCGTGCCTTGAGCTATTCGAATGTTCTATGCCAATTTCGCTTATAGATTGGGAAGTCAGGGAACAATGTTAGATAGATAATTGGCTGATGTACTATTGATTTTATCAGATTTCTGCCATAGCTCTACTATTGAATCAGATGTATAATGTGTACGTTCGTCTTCAACTTCAGAATACCCAATAAACAGTTCATTCTTCCAGAGATTATAGGTTGAAACTTACTGTCCAGTGAAAACGTACACACTGCCACTGTAGTGAACTAAAATTGATGGGGAATATGGCACGGGATCTTATTCAGTAAAGAATGCACTGTAGCTCCAAAGATCAAACAGTTACGATCAGTCGCACGATTACTGCGGCTGGCAGACGCGACGCGTAAAGATAAAATTGACGTGTCTACTTTGAGTCGCGTCGCGTCTCGCAAAACCAATCTGCATTTACATCGGTTTCATTTACGCGTCGTGCCACGTTCAATGGTATCAATTGTATCGAGTAACCACTGCCCCCCAGCCTACTTACTGCACCACTAAACACCCGTATACAACTCGTTTTATGTCTACGGACAGTACCCAAGCACCACGACAGTCTAACGGCGCGTTGAAAATCAACTCTCTTTAATAATAGCAACAATGATTAGTAAGTGGGCGCGGGGCGCGGGCAGGTCTACTGCTATACTTAGCTGTTCCCACTAATACTGCTTCGATTGGAACGCGCAGTGTAGGACTTAACCGCTGCATGCCCATATATGGATCAGAGTGGTCGTAAGCTGTATAGACGCACATACATTTACATATTCCAGTAACGTCTACACTCTTCGAATGGAGTATTAAATAGAGTCTGTACATCATTTGCCGAGGTTCCCGATGCAACTGGCACCACTCTCAGCCGCATTAAGTAATGTGCTTTCCTGAAGGGGAAATGTGATTGCATTGCGCCATATGGAGGCAATGTCCGGTTGTATTATTAGCACCACTACTCGCTTATTTAGACCCATCATTGTACATGTATAGATGTTGCAGCTCTGGGCTGTATATATGGCCAGTGGCCAGAAGGAAGTTTAGCGACAAACTACCGGCTTCGATTGTTCAGTGACCCAAGTGTAGGTACTTACTTCCACGGCTGATATCTGCTCTACGGTCCCAAACATCTTTGAGTGGGTGCGCTCCGGCTCACCGCATTGGACGTGGACATAGAACAAACCACGCCGTAGACTGTACACCATGATCTTACCCTGTAGCACAGTGTTGCGGTGGATGTACACACACGCGTAGCACGTAGCCCCATTTCGCTGCCCGTCCTTGCTTCCGCTTTCCGTCTTCCGGGCCCGAAACAGCCTCCTTTTCTCAAAATTGCGAACACGTTAAGGCGAGCGAGCAGTCGATTTTCAAATCTGAAAACTGAAATCTGGTTCTGAATCTGAATCTGAAGCAACTGACAGTCTCTGAGAGTGGTGTCGTGATTGGCTCGGTGAAAACAACACACACACGGGAAAGGCTAACAGCAGCACTTCAAGGCCGATACAAGACCGTTACTCTTCACAGTCAACCTCCTCACACGGAATAGAGTAAAGCTTTCCCAACGGAAATTTTCCTGTTCTAGCTACTATCGTTTTTTGTGGCTAGGAATTGCTCCACTATTTACGTTTCAGAACAACTAAGAGCGCAGTCAACGTCCTTTCTTCAAACAGTGTTCTTTTTCAAATCGTCTACACTCAGGTATTGAACCCCTTTCATATCTTACGGCCCTTCGAAATCCACTCTCTGAATCGGCTTTTCCTACTTGCTGGTAGAGAAAATCAACTTAAAAGAAAATTCAATCGGTGAAATTGGTGAAGTGCCACACAAGATAAAATACTACACTCCCCGTTCGTTGATTTTACAAAGCATCCTTAGATACACTCGATCATTTGATTTCCATCATATTATACCCAGATCTGTCCCGTTTCCTGCTTGCATAAGAGCATCGTTTCTTTGAGAATTTCATACCCCCATCCAGTTACAGGTGAGTCGAGAGCATAGTTAAATAATGATGTCTTCATCTCCACCTCATGGTAACTCAGCTGGCTATAATCCATATAGCAACATTCCCAGCCAACCCAATTATAATCTCACTTCGTCGCCTAGTTTCAATGAAGACTTAAACCTGCAATTACAAAATGCCGACAATAGTATGCATCAATCGCTACATGTACAGAACCAGAACTATACCACCAACGAGGCATCATTTTTAAATACCGGATCCTCTCTGTCGGATAATTCCCTAGCGTACGAGCATGATATGCAACAACAGCGGCAACAGCAACAACAACAACAACAACAACAGCAGCAGCAGCAACAGCAGCAGCAACAATCACATGTTCAGGAATCACCAGCAATGATTACTCAAGAGTTCGCACTTCTGCATCCAAGGAACGATCCTGGAAATATCAGCGTCCATAATCGAAGTACCCATGTTTCACCACAGTACAACACCATTCCCGAACCAATAGATGAATTGGAGGATTACGTGCCCGTATCATCAAATTTCCACGAGCCAAATCTTCAGTATCCGATGTCTCTCTCAAATTCAGTATCACTGAGCAGTAATAATATCTCACAGTCGACTACCTCATCATCCTTACATTCCGCTTTCCACTCACATTCACAGTCACAGTCAACTAACTCACTAGTCAGTCACTTACACCAGACGCCCTCACAGCCGTCGAGAAGATTAAGTGCCACTGCAATGCATAACATATCAACTCCCTCTCATACGCCTCTAAAAAAGGCTGGTGTCGTCACTCCGAAGATCGTGGGAGCACACACCCAAGCATTCGCTCATAGACGTTCTAAGTCCAAATTAGCTCTAGACAAGTCGCCAGCAACGGGGAACCCATTCTACAATCCACCATCATTCTTATCTCCAAAAGTCTCCAAGAAAACACACAGGAAGAATATATCAATCACTAATTCCATATCTCTGACCCATCTCGATTCAGACTTGGCCTCTTTGCAGCAGATGCATATGGCTGGGCATACAGGTTCACCACGAGGCCAGAGAACTCCGGTAGGGCGATATATGTATGAACCTCATGATGATGAGTTTGATGATGATCTCCTGGGGGATAAAACTGTAGAAACAGATAACATCATGAGCAAGAACTACGGAGAGATTCTAAATAGCCAATTGATGCGTGATACTAATGAGGATGATGAACATACTTTCATTGTCCCAGATGTTCTCGATAAAACTAAATTCGGGGATAGGCTCCAACCTACTTCAAATGAATTGGATAGACCATTTGCGACCACTGAACTAGTAGTTGACAGCGAAGGTGAAAATCGAAACGATAGTGAATCGGCTTCAATATTGGATGCAATTGCTGGAAACTACTCAAATATTAACTACTTAGATGACATTTTCAATCTTGATGAACCGGCTGTGGGGTCGTTGTCATCTGAGTTTCTATTCCCTTCTAACTTGAAAGATACCACAAATGTTTATCTTGATACCCTGGATGATGTGACACAACGGAAGCAGAAATACCAGTACAACCGAAGCTCTGGTGATGATATGATCATCGAGCACCAACCGGAACAACAGCAAGAACAGCATCCGCAACAACTTCAGCAACTACAACACCCCCAAGAGCAGCAAGTACCTCAAATACAACAACAACGTTTGCCTCATCCGCATGCATTATCCCATCATCAATATAGACAGCAACTGGAGGCTCGCCGACTTCAACAACAACAACAACAGCAGCAACAGCAACAGCAACAGCAACCCCAGTATATGGTGCAACAACCTATACCACCAACCTACCTCAAATCTTCATCTGTGCCTCAAACTAGAACTGCTTCAGTTGTTGACTCAAAAATTCAGAGGTCCAGGTCATCCTTCAATTTGAGTCATATTGCGGCCTCTAGAGAATCAGCAAACCATATAAATCGTCCTGGGGCTCGTCACGTTCAACAAAGGGGTGGGATGTTAGCTCCTTATAGCGAGGCTGCAGAACCTCCCGTGCAATCCATATATGGGTCAGCTGGTCAAGATCACGCTTCCCCCTATGATCACGCTACCAATTCAACCTCTGCATCTTCCGTCATTTCCACCAGCTTGATGCCAAGGTCAAGGTCTCTACAAGAAGTTGCTGAAAATGCATCTAATCCAATGGTATCAACGACCAACATTGCACAGCTTCGTGAGGAGGATATCTCCTCTTATTCCACGCCACTGCCTAGATCTTCCGCATCCACTAGACTTCGGGAGAAGCGTATTACAACAGCTAATGCAACCTCTTCTTCGGGGTCAAATGTCCAACAAGGAACATCTAGTGCGGGTTCTCCGAGCGTCGGACCATTCGAGGAGACAAAACCGATTATTAAAACTCGTTCCAAGGTAAAGCGCGGTGCCTTCACGCTAACAGGACTTGATGATATAGAGAAGCTAGATCTTCCACAACAATCTGCTAGATCTAAGTCGAGATCAAAGAAGCATACTAATGATGACAAGAAAATTCACGAATGTCCATTATGTCATATGAGATTCCAGAGACCAGAACATGTTAAAAGGCACATGTTATCGCATTCGTCAGAGAAACCGTTTGCGTGTCCCGAACCAGATTGCAATAAGCGTTTCAATAGAAATGACAATTTGAAGCAGCATTTGAGAAATATACATAAAAAGCAAATTTAAGAGAGCTTTCATTTCGTATCATTATCCAAATGTCACCTGGGTGGCCTTCACTTTTCAAACATTTTGTCTTCTCTTGCATACATTTTTTTTCAAACGAGCAATCAGCTCGTCTCCACTCCCCTAACTGCATCTTACAAACCATTTGTTACTTTATATAGAATTTTTGCAATCATATATTATTATATCACTATAATGTAATTTTCGATTAGAGCGCATCGAATTGTTTCAAAGGTCCTTTAGATATATTAATTTATGGCAATCAATGATCAGCATATACGAATTACAAAACGTTTCTTATCTGTGCCTCAGCTGGAGTTTCACTGACTTGCACAGTTGCAACGACATTACTCTTGTGGAAATCTTGGCCTAGAACGTGTGCACCAAAATAGAGACACACGTTAAGAGTGAAGAGGATTGCCAATGCAAGCAATGATGTTGCCATGCAAGTTAGACTCAACCATTGCAATATTGCCATAACCGCATAAAAGGCAGCACGCATTGCATTTGAGTCTAACAATTGGATGAATGATATAATTGAGTCCGGAATACGGAAGATTTTCAACAAGAATGGAATCTCAACCAATGCTAAAATTGGAGCTTGCACAATGGCAATTATACCAAAAATGAATACTAGATTCACATGGAAGAGGTTGGATATACCGAGAGCAAGTGAGAGGAAAATACATGTTATACCTATCCATTGACCGTAAAGACTGTAATAAGATGCAAAGGAAAGGGACAAAAAGATTTTGCAGGGTCGGTTTGCGTTAGTATTGGCTCAAATTGTGTCATTTCATAGCAGAAAAGTGTTGCATATTGGACATTTGGGTTTAGCGTACCTGAGGTTTCTGGACTTCATGTCCATCATGAAGCCCGAAATCTTGAAATAGTCTGTGATTGCCATAGTTGCACGTGTAAATGTGAATGTGTCCTCGTGTGAAGTCTGGGGCTATCACTGGCGTATGTTCGTGTTAGCTCGCCACCGAAAGGAGGCGTTATCAACCATCCGCCGCAACGAGAAGTGGTATGTGCCATGTTAGGTGTTGGGTCTTTGGTGGCTTAAAAATTGGAAGCGAGAGGAAAAGTTGGTGATCCGTTCATGCTGTTGTGAGATGGCGAGTGTGATGAAGAGAGCTCATGCGTCCTGAATTTTGCTGCGCCTAAAGTAGAGGAAGGCTACAAGCGACAGTGATATGTATACGGAACTGAAACATGATGGAGATACTATGGAGGCCAATATTGCGGCTAGCGGGGAAGATACTGAAAAAGAAAGGAAAATACTTTTGAGTCGTTTAAATTCGGCCGAACAGAGCTCGGAAGAAGAATCAGATTCAGAAATAACAAGGTCTTTGCAGAGAATAGGAGTTACAATACCTTCGTTCATGATGCCAAAGCTAGAAATCCCATCTGCGAGTACCATGTCCAAAAAGATCAACGAATATTTGGCTCAGTCGGTTAGTATGGATAAGTCTTCTAGTAGCCATATAAAAGAACTTCTGGGTGATATTTTCAACAAGAGGACAACTGAGTTGAAGAACTTATACTCCGAAGTCAGTGAATCATTTGCTGATATAGTGAATAGCAATATAGACCATCCCGTTGACGATTATATAGACCAGCTTCAGGAGGGTAGTATCGAAGACTCATTCTCAACAGAAAACAATACCGGTGCAATTACAGACGACGAAAACAAGAAAGACATCATTCGCAAAGAAATCATCAAGCACGATCACCTAACAAACCTAACATTTGAACAGTTTCAAGATCAAGAGTTTCTTCGACACCGTATCAAGCAGATCTTGAGCCTTGAGATTGATCCCCTTTTGCAGAGACTACTTATACAGAAGCTGATGTCTCGTTCTTACATCGAGAAACAGAATCATTATAATAGACAGTTGAAGAGAGGTCAAGCAAATGAAGTTGATGACCGAGCAATTACAACAAGCGAAAGAGGTGAAACTGCGGGTACTAACGGTAACTTTCTTGAGGACGATTCGGGTGGCGAAGAAGATTATGAGGATGATGAAGACGTGGAAGAAGATGAAGTTTTTTTGAACGAGGAAGATAAAATCCCGACTTACTACTCATTGGAAGCTGGTCTTCTTGGCTGCCAACACTATCAGCGAAACTGTAAGGTTGAATGTCCTCAGTGTCATGGATGGTATACGTGCCGTTTTTGTCACGATGAAACGGAGCACTCTCATACACTGGATCGTGAGCAGATAAAACACGTGCTTTGTATGTTCTGCTTTACTCCGCAATATCCAGCACAATTTTGTGTTGAGTGTGATCGGGAATTGAGTAAACACTATTGCGATAAGTGCAAGCTATTTGACAATGATCCCATGAAAAACATCTATCACTGTGATAAGTGTGGAATTTGCAGACTTGGACTAGGTTTGAATCAGGATTACTTTCATTGTGACTCGTGTAATGCGTGCATTTCCATAGAATTGATGGAAAACCACGTTTGTATTGAGAATTCAACTAAGTCGAACTGTCCTATTTGCGATGAATTCATGTTCAGCTCACATGATAAAGTGGTGTTCATGAGTTGCGGGCACCCCATTCATGAGAAATGTTACTTCCAGCACACATTGCACTCTTACAAATGCCCTACATGCTCCAAAACCATCACCAATATGGAATTGCAGTTTCGAATGAGAGATGCAGAGATAAAACAAAGTATGATGCCCGAAGAGATCAGGGATTGGGAAACAGAAATAAAGTGCAATGATTGCGGAGGGATGAGTAGAGTTCCGTTCCACTACCTTGGTCATGAGTGCAATTTTTGTCATAGCTACAATACAATGCAGATCAAGCTGATCAAGGGTAACGGAGAAGATAAAAACGTGACTCTGCTTCCACCAGAATTATCGGCTCGAAAACGTGCAATTTCCTTGGTGACGGCGGCTACGATAAAAAATTCTACAACAGGTAAAGAAGAAGTTGATGTGGCTCAAGACAAGCTTAATAGTGCAGAGAAATTTATTACTGATTCCCTCAAACAGAATTTTGAATTTGACCAAGTGAAAGATAGAATAGAATTCGGTTCACATACTGATCGGGAAACAACTGAGGAGGATAATTCAATAGACCATGACTATGTGAATAACTTTATAAGAGTCATCAACAACTTCGAGACATACTCTTCAATCAGTGATGCATTCAAAGACTGGATAAACGCGTCTCTCGATGAACACTTCGCTCATGATGGAGATAACAAAGATGATGCTGATATAAATGGGCATGAGGAAGATACGTTTACCAATACATGAGAGACTGTGCAGCTTAAGACAGGACGAGTCAGATATTGCTGCAAATTAACTGTACAATCGAAATATATAGGATCCAGAGATGCAACTTTCAGCATTTCCTAGAATTACTGCTGTGTATAATCTTCGTGAATGATTCTCTACATTCATGTGTTGTGTTTGTTCCTCGAGCTCAAAATGGGAATGCTCAAAATTTTGCTTCTTTTCCCAGCATCCGGGATCCCATTGCCCATTTCTGATAACGATGCTGCAGTCCCAGCGTGGTAAAGACTTGTTGGAGAAGCAACCAGATTTTCTTGCGATGTATTGTTGATTATGTTCCCAAGCTTCGTATCTAGCTTCAGTCGATCAACATTTTTCAGTTTGAAGTCATGAAGTTTTGATGAAGCTTCATCCACTTGTAGCTGAAGTGGATATGTAATGTTCGTTTTATTGGTTTGGTAGCTCTGCCGTGGTGTGGATAAGCTTGGTCTGGGTGTGTAAGGATCAATTGAGCCCTGTAATGCCTGTGATGGGTATTCTGATTTGACCGGCGACGCCTCAGATAACAATGAATTTGATCGAAAAGTTCTAGTTGATAAAGATGATCGTTTCGAGGATGGCGACTCAATCTGTGCTGAATTGCTGCCTATGGTAGTCCTTCGTGGTGATGTAAGAGTAGAGTTGGGACCAGGGCTGAAATTAGTAGATGGTATTGGCGGTGGCGGTTGTGGGTATCGTCTTGTCGATGCAGGGGTGGTATCTGGTGGGTATCCTGGTGGTACCTTTCTTAGAGTGAATTTATGAGTATTTGTAGAAGGAGAAGAGCCTCTGGAGTTTTTTGAGGATGACGAAGTAGATCTTGAGCGAGTAGCCGGCAGCATGTCAACATCAAATGTGTCCAGCTGATCTGCATACTCATCTGATAACATCGATGATAAAGAGTACTTTCTTGGTTGAATTGAGGGAAGTTTTACTCGAGATTGAAACTCGAGTGGTACATTATTGTTATGACCTGAAGTTAGAAATGATATATTGCTAACGTTGTTCTGTGGAGTTTTACCTGGTGCATACTTCGTTTGCGGCATCTTCAAATCGGGGCTATCATCAATATTCCCTCTCGCAGTAGGATTGGACTTCAGGGTTTTATAGCCCTCCATCAACTGAGAATCAAATGCAACGTCCGTGGGCTTCCAGCCCATGTTATTATACAGTTGATCATCGGCATTGTGACTAATTAACAGTTCTATGCAATCCATGTGAGAAAATTGAAAAGCTTTATGTAGTGGAGTGTCGCCATCTTTGTCTTGTATATTGGGGTATGCATTATGTTCCAATAAAATGGCAAGACATTTTGGGTAACCTTTTATGCAGCAAATATGAGAAGGTGTGTACCCATTATCATCTCTTTGATCAAGGCAAACATTGAAGTATGATAGAAGAAGTATGAGCGTAGCTGCAGCATCTCCGCTGCAGGCAACGTGAAGTACGGTTCGCTTCTTAAATGACATTTTGATTTCATCCTCATCGGTGATCTGAGTGGTATAAACGGGTTTACCGGAATGAAGTGCACCTTTTTCACTTGAACCAGCGAGTGAATGCATAAACCTTCGGTGAATTTCCTTTAGCAATAGTTCTGATATTTGATAATGGTTGTGGTATGCAGAGTAGTGGAGATTGGACCAGCCATTGGAAGGATCTATATTATCTATTAAAGAGGGAAATCGTTTCAACAACCTCGAAGTTATGAAGTAGTTATCTTCAATGATGGCATTGCGCAAACGCACACTGGGATCGCTGGACATCAGTGAATATCTTCTGTTATATGATTTATAGGCTTGTCTGATGGCCTCGTGGGCTGTACGAACAGCAGTATACCAAATTCCCCAACAAAAGGGTGCCGGAAGGTGCCCCCGTCCTCTCCGGGAAGACAAAAATTGCAGGAGTCGGTCAGACTGACGCGCTTGATTAGCGCTTCACGAAAAATGGCAGACATGTGCATCGTTGACTTCTTAACTCATAACTCGTAACACCATGTGTGATACAATTCAATGGAATCAAGGGGTAACTCTACAGCTTTAACACAACGCAAATCCATAAAATATTGTACTACAATAAGGTCCTACTTAATATACCAAAAGCCAGCTCTGCATAAAGGAATACGACAAGAAAGGGAAAAATGAGTTACAATGAGGCTTGAACAATTTTGGCGATTGCAATACCCTTTTCTTCTTCAGTTTTTCTCGTGATTACTTGAAGACAAACAGGCATACCGTCATAGTCTTCAGGCCTGTACCAATCATGGATCTTGGTTTCAAGTTCATTTCTAGGTGGCTTTGGATATGAAATGTCAATTTTGGCATCAACGAAACCAGCTGGAATTACAACGCTGGAACAATCATTCAAGTTGCAGACACCTGTATAGTCAAGTGCCATTGGACCGTGTGGTTTTGTCGATGTATGTGGTGTGATTGGGGCTATAATTGCATCCAATTGGTTCTCTCTCCAGAATCGAAATAAGCTTTCCTTCAGTTTGTATACTTCCTGGCATACGCTCCACCATTCAGAGATCTCAATTGTTTGAGGATTACTATCTTCCGTATCATAAAATAATTTTAATAGGGAATGCATAGGCTCCCCAGATTTTGCACACTCCATCATGATCTCCTTGCCTTTATCGGCGCCATAAACGCTGGATAAAACATCCATAGTGTGAAGATGGTCCGGCCATTGCACTTTGACTAGTTCCACTTCTGGTTTCTTTGATAATTTCGAGTATGTATCCTCCATCGTTCGAATTATTGCTGGAGCAGGTGCAACATTTCCACTATCGAACCAGAACCCAATCCGAACTTTTCCTTGTGACTTGAATTCCCTCCATGGTAATGGCAAGACTTTTGGATCTTTATGCCAGCATTCGGAACCAACAACCAATTTCATTGCTAGTTCAACTTCTTCCAGGGTTTGGCACATTGGTCCGATAACCGAAGGAACGGCTTCTTGTCCTTCATAGGAGTTTGACACTCTCAAATATGAGACTCTTCCAACGCTTGGCTTGATTGCGGGAATACCGTTGTAGCATGCTGGAATCCTGATACTCCCGCCTATGTCAGTTCCAAAGCCCATTCTTGCACCTCCTGCTGCAATTAAGGAACCCTCGCCACCAGAAGATCCTCCGGATGATAGATTGATATTAGCCGCAGAATATGTGTACGGGTATAAATTCGATTCAGTTTCAGATGCCATCATAGCCATAGGAACACACGTCTTAACAAAGAACACGGCTCCTAGATCCAAAAGCGTATCTGCTAGTAATGCATTTTCCGTCATTGCTATATTTGCACGGGATACATAACCAATTGATGAAGGAATTCCCTTGAGGTCAACTTGATCTTTGAGTGAGATTGGAATTCCATGCAGTGGACCAATAACTTTACCGCTCTTGGCATACACTTCATCCAACTCTTTAGCTCTTTCTAATGCTTTGTCGATAAATATCTCCGAGCAGCAGTTAAGTATTTGGTGTGCAAGCATTGCTCTATGGGCGAACGCGGTAGTACATTGGACTGAGCTCAAAGTACCTGTTGCAATCAATTGTGCCAATTCTGGTATAGTCTTAGTGGTGATGGATAGCTCTTCTGCTGGGACGATTGTGTCTAGATACTTTCTGCAGTTAACAAAGCCCTTTGAGACCATGTCACTTTTTAGTGAATCATTCACCCACTCACTCGGAATACAACTTTTCAGATGTCTTCTTTTTTCTTGCACTACCTCATCCCAAGGTTGGAACATTCTGCAATAGTTTTTAGTTTATGTTGACCTTATGAAAATTACCCATGTCTTCTATCGGCTATCTGTGAGGGGTGGTGGCAGACGCGGATTATACATCCTTTAAATATTAAAATTTTAATCCAGATCCCAATACCCTTACGGAAGCGATATAAACTAGACATTAGACTACAATCAATTTGCTATCAAAAGATAGGCTTTGACTGAAATGTAACTTCGAAATATACATGGTACATGCAATGTCTATAAGGCCAGTTAGTGCACAATAACCGAGCGTCTCAATCAAGCTATACACGTCGTGCGCACGCGTCGATCTTAAGTTCTAGACTTTGGCCCACAAATAAGAATTGAGGAATTGCATTTTATCTTAGATTTGTTGAAAGCTGTATATAAGATGTGTTCTCAAAGAGGAAATGTGCGGTCTGTAGTTGCATACACATGGCATATGGATAGCCTGGTTGGCTGGCTGTCAGACTCGGATTCAAATTTTGTGCGGATAAGCGATAAGAGATAACCACCGCAACTTGCCCGATTAGGCAACCTTGTCGGCAATTTGGTCCGGCGATAACCAATCTGATCCGCCGCATCGTCCGACAATATCAATCGAGTTTGAAGGGCCGCAATTTCAATACCTTAACTAGGACTGTGCGTACTAGAGTATTGTTTGGAAATCTGGGCTTAACTAGCGCAGGTCACATGCATGCACTAGCTTGCTAGTGAATTGGAAAGTAGCGCAAATTCTGCCTGCATGCTTATCTCGTATCTTATCAGCAAATTATCGGCTTCGTACAACTATCAAATCCTTTAAAGAGGTTGGATACTCTCCGCATGTCTTTTGATTTGAGGAAAATGTTCTTCAAACATATTGCAGTCTACTACCGCCAGGTAATTTGATACAAACACTATACATCACGCGCAATGACTTCGACTGAACACATATTAGGGCAAGGCTACGGGTATGGATTTGCACTTGGTGTCGGTGCGGCATTTGCTCTCTTAATGGCAGTACTTACCAGAATACTATCACGGTTCATGGGACAAGTGCAAAATTCTGAAAGATTCTCGACAGCATCGAGAAATGTTGGCTCTGGTTTGATTGCATCTTCAACGGTTTCCGCATGGACGTGGCCCGCTACATTACTATCTTCCGGCGCATGGAGTTACACGCATGGTATCAGTGGTGGATTTTTGTACGGTGTTGGAGGTACTATTCAGATTACATTATTCTTGTTCCTAGCCATTCAAATCAAATACAAGGCGCCAACGGCACACACAGTCTCAGAATGTTTCTCTATCAGATTCGGACCCGCAGGTCACTGGGTGTACCTCGTTTACTGCATGTGTACTAACATCTTGATATCGGCACTACTCTTGTTAGGTGGTGCTCAGGGTTTCCATGCAGCTACGGGAATGCACGTTGTCGCAGCAAGTTTACTCTTACCATTAGGAGTCATGGCATACACCGCATTGGGTGGGTTGAAAGCAACTTTCATTTCAGATTGGATACATACTGTCATCATTTACATCATTTTGATAGTGACTATGTACACTGTTTACTGCTCATCATCTTTAATTGGATCACCATCAAAGATGTATGACATGCTCAAAGAGATAGAGACCGTGTTCCCGAATGCATCAGGACAGAGTTACTTATCATTCCATGATTCAGAAATGTTATTCTTAACATGGTCTGTCATGTTAGGAGGCTTAAGCTCTGTTTTTGGAGACCCCGGATACTCACAAAGAGCAATCGCATCGGATGCTACTAGTGTTTTTCAAGGATATTTAATGGGTGGATTGTGCTGGTGGATTATACCGATGGGTCTTGGTTCCAGCGCAGGCTTGGCATGTCGTGCACTCCTCACGAATCCAACTTTTATTACCTATCCAAACGAACTAACCTCCGAGGAGGTCAACTCTGGTATGCCAGTCATTTATGGTATGTACATGATCCTTGGGAAAAGTGGTGCAGCTGCAGGTTTGTTGATGTTGTTCATGTCTGTGACGTCCGCGACATCTGCTGAGTTAATTGCCTTCTCTTCAGTTACCACTTATGACATTTACAGGATATATGTCAATCCTAATGCAACTGGTAAACAATTGGTCAGAGTTTCTCACCTATCTGTTATCTTTTTCGCTTTATTCATGGGCGTTTTGGCTATTGTCTTCAATTACATTGGTGTAACTGTTGGCTGGTTACTCAGTTTCATTGGTATCATTTTGTCTCCAGAAGTTGGTGCTGTCACAATGATGCTCTTTTGGCCAAAGATGACCAAATTCGGACTTCTCATCGGTGCTCCATTGGGAACGTTGACGGGTATTGCATGTTGGGTTGGAAGTTCATATTCTTTCAGTGGCGTTGTGGATAAGAACACTTTAATGGTTTCAAAGGCTACATTTATTGGTAATATAGTTGCTCTCTCGAGTGCACCAATCTATATTGCAATCCTCAGCTACTTGAAACCAGATGAAATTCCTTTTGATTTAACATTATTGGGAAAAGGTATCAAGATGGCGGATGACTGTGATAAAGAGGAGGCAGAAGCAGTGGTTATCACGGGTGATGACCTAAAAACTTTGAAAAGACAGGGTTGGGCGTCTGTTTTCGTCAACTTCTTCATTTTACTAATTGTTTACGTCATGATTACATGCATACTATTCGGCATCAACAAAGACTTCAGTAAGTCCTCATTCACCGCTTGGATAGTCATCTGTTTAATTTGGGTGATAGTTGCAGCAGCATACATTATTTTACTACCTCTTTACCAAGGTAGACATTCGCTGATGTTTGTTATCAGCCACTTGGTGCAATTCAAGTTGCCTGATCATCCAATGGGTTGGGAGGATGATCAGAGTCAAGATACGTCCAGCGACGCTGATGTCATTGAAATTAATGCTGAAACCAAGAGTTAGTCCTAATTTTGTAGTCAGATACCTGTTTAGCAGTATTATGTTAATTTTTCAACGGCGGAGGTGGCTAAGCATGGTAACGTTTTTGACGTTAGTATTCTTCAGTGCTTGTATGAAGCTTGGGGATGAATATGAAAGTCGGAGTTGTATATCTTACACATTGTAGCCTCTTCAAATGGAAGCATTAATGGTATCTTTCTAAAGGGAATTAGTACATGCCGTTTAAGGTTCGCACTTTAATGTGCATGTGTTCCTAGACTCCGATAGAGTTTCAACGTCAACGTCAACGGGTTTTCAGCCGTGCCGGTAACTTTCGACTTGAGACTTGTCATTCACTGGCGTTTCAGTATGGTACTATTCTACTATGGTACCTGCTAAGAGCTCACAATACATGATGTATGTTTTATAGAGATGGGTTCTCAGCAATTAAAGAGTGTTGCTTCCCCGTCATATTCCATTATCGACCTCATGCCCCCGTTGCTCTCGGAGAAGTGTAGGCCGCAGCCTGAAAAATTTCAGCTGCTCCGGTGCTCTAAAATCCAAAATGCATGCACGTTAGTAGACATCTGTACGGATTCGTGACAGAGTTTTATTTTTTAGTGGCTCGGTTATCAACATGAGCATTTGCTATAAGAAGGGATGTCTGGTCGTGTCTTAACCGGAGGACCTCTATAGTATAGGTATTACAAACGTTGTTCCTTTATAGTTTTGAGTCTATACATTGCAAAGAGCATTATCGAAATCAAAAAAGAAATGGCCAGTACAGAACCGATTTTGAGTCAAGGATACGGATACGGCTTTGCATTAGGCTTAGGTGCCGCCTTTGCATTGTTAATGACATTACTCACACGAGTATTGTCGAAGTTCATGGGACAGGTGCAAAATTCAGAACGATTTTCAACAGCATCGAGAAATGTTGGCTCTGGTTTGATTGCATCTTCAACGGTGTCTGCCTGGACATGGCCGGCAACTTTGTTGACATCTGGAGCATGGTGTTATTCTCATGGTATCAGTGGTGGATTTTTGTACGGTGTTGGTGGTACTATTCAGATTACATTATTCTTGTTCCTTGCCATTCAAATCAAATCCAAGGCGCCAACGGCACACACAGTTTCAGAATGTTTCTCTATCAGATTCGGACCTGCAGGTCACTGGGTGTACCTCGTTTACTGCATGTGTACTAATATCTTGATATCGGCATTACTCTTGCTAGGTGGTGCTCAAGGTTTCCATGCAGCTACGGGAATGCACGTTGTCGCAGCAAGTTTGCTCTTACCATTAGGAGTCATGGCGTACACTGTCCTAGGTGGGTTGAAAGCGACGTTCATTTCAGATTGGATCCATACTGTCATCATTTACATCATTTTGATAGTGACTATGTACACCGTTTACTGTACCTCCTCTTTGATTGGATCACCATCAAAGATGTACGACATGCTCAAAGATATTCAAGATGCGTTTCCCAGCACATCGGGACAAAGTTATCTCTCTTTTCACGATTCAGAGATGCTTTATCTAACGTGGTCGGTGATGCTCGGTGGTATGAGTTCAGTTTTTGGTGACCCTGGTTACTCACAGCGTGCAATTGCCTCTGAAGCGAGGAGCGTCTTCCAAGGTTATTTTATGGGTGCCATCTGTTGGTGGATCATTCCAACTGCATTGGGAACCAGTGCTGGCTTGGCATGTAGGGTGTTACTAAAGAATCCTAACTTTGTCACATATCCGAACGAATTGAGTGCTGAAGAAGTTGGATCGGGAATGCCCATTATCTATGGAATGTACATGATACTCGGTAAGAGTGGAGCTGCTGCGGGACTTTTGATGTTATTCATGTCTGTCACATCTGCCTCTTCTGCAGAATTGATTGCCTTTTCCTCTGTTACCACTTACGATATCTATCGAATTTACATCAATCCAATGGCGACAGGTAAACAGTTAGTGAGAGTGTCACATATTTCAGTGATTTTCTTTGCTTTGTTTATGGGTGTATTGTCAATTGTTTTCAATTATATTGGAGTGACAGCTGGTTGGTTAATCAGTTTTGTCGGTATCATATTAACTCCAGAGGTAGGGGCAGTTACAATGACGATGTTTTGGCCCAAGATGACCAAATGGGGGCTCGTAATTGGTGCACCATTGGGAACGTTGACTGGTATTGCATGTTGGGTTGGTAGTACATATGCTTATGGTGATCACATTGTCAATAAGGACACGTTAATGATCTCCAAGGCTACATTCATTGGTAATATTGCTGCCATTTTCAGTGCACCCATCTACATTGCACTCATTAGTTTATTGAAACCTGATGATACGCCATTTGATTTGAGCTTACTCGGTGAAAAGATTCAATTGGCTGACGATCATGATAAGGAAGAAGTTGAGGCGACAGTTGTCTCAACGGAAGATAAGAAATTGTTGAAGAGACAAAGCTGGGCGACTGTGGGAATCAACTTCTTCATTCTATTCATTGTCTACATCATGATTACGTGCATTTTATTTGGCATCAATAAAGATTTCAGTAAATCTTCATTCACTGCTTGGATTGTCATTTGCATGATCTGGCTCGTATTGGCAGCACTTTACATTATCTTACTACCATTATACCAAGGCAGACACTCTTTGAAGTATGTTATTGGCCATTTGGTGAGGTTGCAAATTCCAGAACGTCCAATGTTTGGAGATGAGGTGGAATCTAGCGATACCGAGGTGGAAGTGAAAGTGTACGAAGAGCTGAAATGAAAAGGTAATAGCGGCGACGTATACGCTCACATATAATTATAACATAACTGGTGATCCCATAATGAATCAAACGTAATACTACGCAGCGTCTGCCTGTGAAATACAGTCGGGCTCCGCGGCTTGTGAGATCGGACATCCCATGCATCATCTATGGGACCAAGTAATTGGCGGGCTCCGAGAGATCTATAGACTGGTTTGCCTTTACAACTTCGGTGGGGAGTGTTCCGGCACCCGGGCGCACCCCGGAGATTTCCAATGAGGAAGTTTTTGTGGGGAAAGTGCATTATAGGTGAATGAATCATCAATTTGTGGAGCTTGTAATTGTCCGTAGCTCTAGGGCTTGGTCCAGTTATCCCACATGCTAGCGAAATGTTTAAGCTGGGAAAAAAACGTAGGGGTCCCAGCGCTTACATAGCTGGGGGTGTTGGGGGGTGCCCAGGGGAGTGTGAGCTGTGCAAAGCAGCTAACTTCCTACACTTCTGTAGGTTTCCACGCATCCACCGGCACTGTAATTGTTATTGTACTCTCTAGTTGGGAGGGGGGCGCAGGAGCGCACCAGTTGGTAAGTTGCACCGCACCCCGTTATCCACTCAGCACCCCTACAGTTCATCGCCCTCTAGAGCGAGCTGGCGGGCGGTTTGCGGCAATTGCAGAATTCCCTCGCGCCGGCCTCCATAGCTCAGCTAAGCTATAGCTCAGCTCTCAGTTCTCAGTTCTCAGCTCTATCTTAAGGGGCCCGCCCGCCCGGGGAAACAAACGCGCCGCCGACGTTTTCCAATTACGCGCTGCAATTGGTCACAGATCATGCATAGCTGGGCGACCGGATTACGGACATTGCGTCGGAAGTAGTAATATCTATAAAAGGCCACGCGCTGCGCTTTAATGATGGACAGAGCGGGATTGTGCGCAAAATGGAATAGAATAATTCAGACAGAGAAGTTCAGCTCAAGTACCACGCAAGGACAAGACTACACGTTCATCTTCACGTTCTCGTCATTCCAATTGTCTGTAACGCCGCCGTTTTTATAGATTAGAAACGCACTTCAATTCAGTTCATTTACATTCACATTCACATTTACATTACATTCCACTTCACCAGATTGCAAGCAATTAGTGAAACACTTATAATCATCTCCCATTCACAGATATGTCCTCCGCATCCCAGAAATCCAACCAAAAGCCAAAGAGTGCAATCATTGATTTGATTGCAGGTGGTACCGCAGGTCTTTTTGAGGCGCTATGTTGTCATCCATTGGATACCATCAAGGTTAGAATGCAATTATACAAGAAGGTCGCCGGTACTACTGGTAAGCCACCGGGATTATTCAAGACTGGTTACAACATTTTTGCCGAAGAAGGTTTCTTTGCTCTCTATAAAGGTTTGAGTGCCGTTTGTATTGGTATCGTTCCAAAGATGGCTATTAGATTCTCTTCTTATGGTTTCTACAGATCTCTTTTCACTGATGAAGAGGGTAACATTTCAGGTCCATTCACTTTCCTCTCTGGTGTCATGGCAGGTGTCACGGAAGCATGTATTGTTGTCAACCCAATGGAAGTTGTGAAGATCAGAATGCAAGCTCAACATAACTCTTTGAGGGATCCATTGGCAAAGCCAAAATACACATCCGCACCACAAGCTGCTGTCCTCATTGTTAGAGAAGAAGGTTTGAAGACCCTTTGGAGAGGTGTCGCCCTCACCGCTGGTAGACAAGCTATTAACCAAGGTGCCAACTTTACTACTTACTCCTTCCTCAAGTCTAAATTACAAGATGCTCAAAACAGTGAAGTTTTACCAACTTATCAAACTGCAATTATTGGTTTCGTCTCCGGTGCAATTGGTCCATTCTGTAACAACCCATTGGATACAATTAAGACTAGAATGCAAAAGGAAACTGCCATCACCACTGAATCTAACTTGAGCAGAGGTTTGAGAATTGGTAGAAACTTGATCAAAGAATCCGGTATCTCTGCTTTCTACAAGGGTATCATTCCAAGAGTTATGAGAGTTGCTTCTGGTCAATGTGTCGTCTTCCCTGTTTACGAATTCTTCAAGGGTTTCCTATACCAAGTTGCAGGTTTAGAAACTCCTCCAAAGAAGCTCAAATGATTCTGAAGTCGGACCATCAACATGACTTATCATCTTACCGTATTCCCCCCATTTTGTAAATTTATAAATTAGATCCTCCTCTTTCTAACCGAAAGCTAAATCCTACTACAGTAATTTGAATGCGACATAACTCTCCAGCCATCAGACAAAGCCAATGGCCATCCCATCTCATGAGTTATTAATCGCCATAGTTAGGGGTTAGGTGTCTTCTTTACATTACAATCTACAATGGACAGCAAAAGCACAATAAATGTAGAAATGATGGATCAATGTGTTTAGCGTAAGAGAAAGCCTGGTGAATAATAACGCATTGTGTCGCCTCTATATGGTCTCGTCAAGTCTATTGTCAATAGCGTTCTCTTCTCATTTGCCATCTCTCTTATTATCTACATTAAGTTATCCATATATTCCCAAACTTCATTGACCAATTGCTGTGCCACTTGGATTCTTTTTATTTTTCTGTTAAAAAGCTGATTAACATGAAAGATCTATTATATTGAAATATAAAACTTTGAGTGATTTGCGGAAAATAGAAACATATTCATTAGAACTTGTCTCAAGATTCTCCCCTTGAATTGTTGGTTTTGTCCTTTCTTTTGGCTATATGTACTCAATGTAGAGTTAGCATAACAACACATTTAATCGAATAAACCGAAACCCATGTCGTCATCGGATTCTTCCTTTTCTTCTTCAACTTCTTCAGCTGCAGCTTCTTCAGAAGCACCTGCAGCACCGGAAGCACCTGCAGCACCTGCAGCTGGAGCTGCAGCAGCCATGGAGAACAAAAGTTCCTTAAGGTTTTGACCTTCTAAAGCCTTTGCGAAGACAGTAGTCCAGATGGAGTCAACAGATGCACCTGCTGCAGATAAAACAGTTTGCAAGTTTTCTGCAGAAACTTCCTTTTCTGCATCAGCTAAGATTAATGCTGCGTATGAAACAAGAGCGTCAGACATTGTATGTTATGTAGATGTGTTATTTCTTACCCTTCAAAGACCATCTTTAGAGCATACAATAATATAACCTTCAACATCCTTCAATTCAACTTCAACATCTCCATCGCCCATTGAAATTCTTAGCCATTCCTCGACGTCGCGGAATGGAAATTCAAGAAATCTCCACTATGGTAAATGGGGGATGTGTGAGGTGCGCGGGTGGTTCGCGCCGAATCAAGAAACTGTGACTGCGAAACAAAATGGTTTCTCTACTATGTAGCCTAGTTAAAGAGCCATACATGCTTTTGATTAGAACGAATACAATAATACAACAACATAAGGATACAAGACTTCACATGGACCACTTATAGTGTGGGTATGCACATGACATGTCCAGTGTTTATTACGAATTTGAGGCAAAAGTCTCGTTTATGCATATATTTATGATTTTTCATGCGTAAATCAACACGGTAGAATGAATGTGTATGTGGAACAAAACTTAATTGTCTTGTTTCCCGACCCCAAGTAGCTCTCAACTTACAAGACCGGCATCAATCAAACCTCACCAGCCAATTTCAGTGTAAGTTTAAATCACTAGCACCCGCAATTTGGTTGGTAGTGTGCGAAGCAATAATCAATTATGATGGTATAATGAATGTCGGAAACCATTGGTTTATGACTAAATACGTCTATCTCTAGCATGAATTGTAGGCTGGGTATGTTTCCATGGTGTTCTCTGATCTGCATGGCTATGCCTGATATGGATATGATATACCTATCGTGGTAATTCTCCTCCGTTCAGTATTGTAGTAGATTACTGATATCTTATCAACAGCTTAGGGTTCCGTATATGAGGGAACTTCAGTCAACTCCTAAAGCAAATTATATAATGCTATCAACGTGAAAACATCAAAGAAGCCTCTCTCCATCACTTGGAATACTCTCACTCAAAATCGAGAAGAATGAAGCTGATGTGATATTTCAATCAGTTCATGTTGTCTGCATGGAGTTGGCGTCGTGTGGTTTGTACGCGTGGTGGAAACCAACGAACATTTCCTTAATCGTTAGAGATAACAACTCAGTGGAAGAACTCCGAAAGCACGCTTTTCTCCGTTAGTTAGTTATTAGTTTTCCCAGCCAAAGGCCAAAGTAGAATCGCGCCTCATGTTTCCGCTCTGCGCTCTTCGAACAAGGTCTCCGTGGTGGATGAAGGTCTATGCTCAGATAGTTTTGAGGTTCTATCTTTGCACTTTGCAATTTGCAATTTGCAATTCAACAATACACAAAATTTCTAGTAGCTAAATATACGGGCAATCTTATAACTGGAATGAGTTTGAGGGTGAAATCAGGAGTGTGTACGTTGATGAGTATGTACATGAGAGGGAATTAATTGATACCAACCGCTAGTGGACTTATGCGGAGAACTTCTTTAAGTTCTCTAACCAGTCAAGATATTCGTTATTTTCCTTGACACCAGAGTAAGCAAGAATGAATTCTGCTAATTGGCTGTTGACACCTCTAGAGTTCAAGTATTGGTTGATAGCTTCTTGTAGTTCTTCAGCTAAGTTGGAGAATTCTGGACCTGAGTACTTCAAGTCTCTCTCTGCTGCAGCTTCTGGAGAGTCGCTCAATGCAACCTTTGCGTCTGAAAAGTTAGTAATAGCTGCAACTTCGAAGGAAGAGTCGACTAAGGATAAAGATAAGTCGAAACCGGTTGCCTTGTTGTCTTTACAGATAACAACATTAATATCAACATGTGCCATATCGGAAATCTCTTCATCCAAGTATTCGGATTGTTCGACTTGTTCTTGCATTTGCTTCAATTGGTAGGAAGTTTGGGAAATTCTTAAAACATCAAAGTAAATGTGAATTGATTCGTTGCCGTTTTTCTTCACCAATTCTGCTAAAACCTTACCATCGGTATTGATGATTTCGATGTTGTTTTCCTGTAAGTAGGTCTTGAATGATTCATCTAATCCAAAAGCGTCGGTCTCTTCAAACTTCAGCTCTTGAGCGACAACTTCGTTCAATTGTTTGAGTGCTTCGTTGTGTCTGTATAAAGAAGTTGAGAATTTAGCGGTGGCAATTCTTGGAAGGACAATTCTTGCAGCTTGAGATCTGAAAGCAGAGCTTCTGAGGGAGGCTTTCACAGATTGGGTAAGTAGTCTAGTTGACATAGTCTTGTTTGTTTGAAGAGCTGTTTGTTGGCCGTCGAGTATACAAGGCAGTAGTAGAGGAAGATGCAGTTGCCAACGTGTCCGATCCAAATTTCTCGGATCCGTTTCATGCACACACGCGCCTGGAGAAATTTTGAGACAAATTCGAGAAATTAACCTTGACTCCATAATCCAGAAGTCCGGGTTCGGAGATATAGGGTTTGAAGTTGGAAGTTGGAAGGCTTCAGAAACTCAAAGATCGACAGCCAGAGGTACAATAGTAATATTCTAGAATTTTATAGATTGGGAAAATACAATGCTGCAAAGAAAACGGGACGAAAGCTAACGGTGTATGTATACCACTAGAATGTATGTGAAAGAGATGGAATGTGAATATATGAATAATAGTAAGAACTGAAGCCAGTATCGATATGCGTGGTTGTCTATGTTGTACATTATTTGGTTAGTCCTATATTAGGAATATGGCAAATCATTTTTTATCGTTTAACTTGAACAAAACCTTGAGATTTTCATACATCAAGTAACTGATCGACACAGCTGGAATGACCTTCGCCAAATTAGGGACCAAACCTTTGAATAACCCTTGGACACCTTCTCGTTGGATAGTCTGACGTGTCACATCGACAAAGCCTGTATACGTGTATGGATGCGCGTAGGTTCCTTGAGCTTGTAATCTAGTTCTCAACAAATTAATTGGATACACCATCGTTGCTCCAAAAGTTCCCGATGATGCACCAATTGATAGAACGATGTGGTTGGGTAGTTGAACATCATCTGGAGAGCAGTTTAGTTTAGCTGCTTGTTTTTTGACGTACCACTTCTTCACTGTGGAAAAGGTTCCTAGATCCAATGCAGCATAAGGAAACATACCACTCAATCCGACGAGCAAACCTCTGTAGAACACTCTAATGCCACCCTCCTTGTATAGATCAGCAGCAGTTCTGAATAGTAGGTTGGTACCCCTCACTTTGGAGTCCAAGGATGCACATTGTAATCTGTATTTCAAAGTGTCAATAGGATAGACTGTAGTTTGTGCTAGCACACCTCCAATACCACCACTCAAATAGGTAGAGAACTTGGATAGTTTCTTCTCATCATCAACACCTTCAAGTTGACACATCAGTTTCTTGGTTGCTTCAAAAGAGCCAAACTTCATAGCACTCTCGGGAAAGACCTTAATAACATTTAGACCGTTACCGACATAGAAGGCTTTCAGACCACCCTGTTTGTAAATCGTTTTTATTGATCTAACAAGGGGAGATTCAATTTTCTGCGTTGGTATTTTCTTATGCCTTATTTCTTCTATATGATGCCTTAGTTCATTTTTGTTCTTCAATAGCGTGGATGATAAGTCCGTTCTTGCAATTAGAAAAACTTTTATTCTATCCAATGGGGCGGTGCAAGTTCTCGATACGACACCGGATAATCCACCTGCTAGGAAATATCCAACACTATTCAAAATATCATCACCAATTGTGACATCACCCTCTGAAGAGAGATTATCCAAGTCATCGTTGAAGAACTTGTATGCTGTACGGATTCTAGATCCTTCAAGTCTAGGCATGAATAGTAAACTGTCTCTGAATGTGGAGTATGTGATAAACCCTTTCTTTTCAGCATCCAAGTTATGGAAAAACTTTTCGATTTCTTCTGGTTTAGGGGTGCATCCTATCTTAGATAGATAAGTTGACACATCACTAGGCGTAATTTTACCGTCGTGGTCTTTATCCACATTTATGAACCCTTTTTCAATCTGAGTTTCTGCAGTCATCAAATATTCATTGAATTTCTGGAAATCAATAGGTTGTTGACGTCTCCACAGACTGCCATTTCCTGAATTGTTGTCAAAAGACTGATATATCTCAGCCATTGCAAATGGAGAGTCTTTAAGAGGATGATTCGTATCCTTCATAGCCTCTCGAAACTCTTCAAATGTAACATGGCCTTTGTGTGTCTTATCTATCGTCTCAAAGATCTGTTGATGTCTTCTCAATTTATCCTCGGGTGACTCGTTAGGTAACATCATAATTGATAATATTTATTTCTAAAATGCAAAAGGTACTATACGTGTGGAACTGATAGTAATATGGTTGGTGCGTTGTCGTATTTTCAGGCTCTTCCCTCTCTCTCTGTTGTAAAAAACCGGGGTAGAAAAATGAACGAAAGTGAAAGCTGATATGGCTGAAATAATGATGCAAAGGTATCGCAGCTTCCTAAAGTTCTATTAATGGCTGTGTACGTGCGCTGCCTGCTCTTTTGAGTGTCTCCGCTACGCGTTTGCTGCTGCTGTTGCTGTTGCTGTGTGCTCCTGCTGCTCTCTGTGTTTGACCATTTGCTGTCTGTCTCGAAAATACTTTTTCACTTTCCCTTTTTCTCCACTTTCTCCGGGGCTCGTTTTCATTTCATTTCATTTCGTTTCCTTTCGTTTTGTACTTCTTACTTCTTACTTGTACAGGGCAATTCGGGACAAGATTGGCAATCGCTCTTGTAAAGCGAACGCAACAGCCTCCGGTGGTGTTTCCTGCTGGAAGGGCCCTACTGTTACTGTTATTTGTAACCCTTCCCTTCTCCTCCCGTAGCCGGTCGCACTACCCATTACGTACTATGTACTGCGACATTTTCGCATTTCCCATATAAAAAAACGCCACTGAACACTGAACGTGAAAAATTGAGAGTAGTATGAGAACTGAGAAACATGAATCTGCAGGCGACTCGAGTTTACCATCCACGAACACGGTCTGCGCCGTACAACACGCTGCTTAGTTGCGAAACCACGCTATTTCAAGACTTTAGCTCACCGAAGCCAATACCTCCCTGAATATCCCACTAGCAACTATGTCTGTCAACATTTTTGGAGACCAAGTTACAGAAGAAAGGGCTGAAAACGCCAGACTCTCATCCTTCGTTGGTGCAATTGCCGTTGGTGATTTAGTTAAGTCAACCCTTGGTCCAAAGGGTATGGACAAGCTACTCACATCCGCCTCTTCTGGTGAATCCATGGTAACTAACGATGGTGCCACTATTCTAAAGGCTATTCCGTTCGACAATCCAGCAGCTAAAGTTTTAGTTAACATTGCTAAAGTGCAAGATGATGAGGTTGGTGATGGTACAACTTCCGTCACTGTTCTCTCTGCTGAACTTTTGAGAGAAGCTGAGAAATTGGTCGACCAGAAGATTCATCCCCAAACTATCATTGAAGGATATAGAATTGCCTCTAAGGTTGCACTTGAGAAATTGGAATCCTTAGCCGTCGATAATTCAAATAACAGTGAAAAGTTCAGAGAGGATTTGATCAATATTGCCAAGACAACGTTATCTTCCAAAATTCTATCCCAAGATAAGGAATACTTTTCAAAGCTCGCTGTTGATGCAATCTTAAGATTGAAGGGCTCTACTAACCTTGACCACATTCAGATCATCAAGAAGGTGGGTGGTAGACTTTCAGATTCTTTCCTCGATGAAGGTTTCATCTTGGATAAAAGATTTGGTGTTGGCCAACCTAAGAGGATTGAAAATGCTAAGATATTGATTGCCAATACACCAATGGATACTGATAAGGTTAAAATTTTTGGTGCCAAATTCAAGGTTGATTCCACAAGTAAATTAGCTGATTTGGAGAAGGCTGAAAGAGAGAAGATGAAGGAAAAAGTGGAGAAAATCAAGAGTTTCGACATCAACTGTTTTGTCAACAGACAACTAATCTACGACTGGCCAGAACAATTATTCACAGATGCTGGAGTAAACTCCATTGAGCATGCAGATTTCGATGGTGTCGAGAGGTTAGCTTTAGTCACTGGTGGTGAAGTCGTTTCCACTTTCGATAACCCTGAGAACGTGAAACTGGGATATTGTGATCTGATTGAGGAAATAATCATTGGTGAAGATATAATGACTAAATTCTCCGGTGTTGCTAAGGGTGAAGCTTGTACTATTGTCTTGAGAGGTGCTACTGAACAACTGTTGGATGAATCTGAGAGGTCATTGCACGATGCTTTGTCCGTGTTATCTCAAACCACCGTCGAAACGAGAACCGTTTTAGGTGGTGGTTGTTCTGAAGTCAATATGTCCAAGGCTGTTGATCAAGCTGCTCAAAATGAATCAGGTAAGAAATCGCTAGCTATCGAAGCCTTTGCTAGAGCACTGAGACAATTACCTACTATATTAGCAGATAATGCAGGTTATGATTCAAGTGAATTGATAACAAGACTCAGATCTTCTATATACAATGGCTTATTCACTGCAGGTCTGGATTTGAATAAGGGTGATATTGGTGATATGAGGGAATTGGGTATTGTTGAGAGTTACAAGCTAAAATATGCAGTTGTCTCTTCTGCCTCAGAAGCTGCTGAAGTCTTGTTGAGAGTTGACAACATTATAAGGGCTAAACCAAGAACTGCAGGTAGAGGAATGCACTAGTTATCTAACTGCAACTTGTATATCAAACTGTCTTTGTATAGATCGAAAGAATAACTGGAACATCTAACTCTTTATTAATTTTTTACTGATATGTTAATGTAGATATCGAAATACCATCTTACACCAGAAACTAGTTATTAAGTGAAGACTACACGATATAAATAATTGGGAGTGAAGGAAGGGAGTAAGCTGCGAAAAGGTTGTCTAATAAGATAATGATTTGATAGCAAGCGATAATGTACAAGAAGTAAGGGATAAGCAGTAATGTCTTATCTCGGTTTTGAATTTTAACGCTAGTACTATCCAAAATAAGTTTCCCTTCTTAAGATACCTTAAATAATGGTACACAGGTATATATATAAAATATGGCGGTGATGATGGCTACTTAGATTCAAGTGTACATGATTCGGGCATCAGGCTGTTTCATTTCAATAAGTCTCATTCAATCAATTTTTTTTATCCTTATTCGTATTCTTCGTTCCATCTTCAACTATTTCACTCCCGTGTACGTCTTCATCGGAATCATCCCCCAATTCAAAATGGTCATCATTATTATAAGATTTGAGCTTCTCCTTCTCCTTCTTCAGCTGTTCATCCAAGTCTTGCTGGCCATCATCGAATGGATCTTGTAGTTGATTTGAGTCATCAAATGGATCACTCATATCATTGTGGCTTGCATTTCCCTGATTCTCAAATGGGTTAGCATCACGAGTTGTTGCACTATCTAAGCTTCTCAAATCGTCAAATTCAAAATCATTATCGTACTGTTGCTCGAGGTCGATGACTTCAGTTGTTGGTATCGCACTGCCTGCAGATGTTGGAACTTGTGTGGATGCTGCTAATAAATAAGAAGTATCGGTGGGCCTCCAGATGAAGGCAATGCCAATGAAGACAATGAAGTAAACGCATGATGGCCAAAACGTCACCAAGACGTCATTGAACTTCCAGAATCTCTCAATAGATTCGGCTAAATTGTCATTGAAAATCAAAATTGTAGAAATTATGAAACCGAATAAAAGCAAGAGAATCGATGCAAAGATAAGTCTGAACAAGCTCTGGTACATTTTCAATTTCACAACTTGTTTGTTTTCGAGAAGCGTCTGGGTAGTTTTTCTCAAAGAAGTCAATATCCACATATAAAGACCAATGAAAATGAAGGCTAAAGGAATGGTTACCAACAAAATATACCAAGCATCAGAGTCAAACGTATCAGTTGCTCTCGATGTATCAGTTGTAGAGGCAGTTGGTTGCGCTTGCGTAGTATGATATGAGAACCATGCAACTGCAACAGAGAAGAGAAAGTGGACAGAGCAGATTATTTTACATGCATTCATCAATTTTCTTGGCAACTTAGGATAAACAATTCCGTATCCGAGTGAGATGACCAATAAGAGGAACAGGGAAAATGACACCTTGAATGCGTTCAAAATACTGATGAAAACAACATAGAATTGAATTCCTCCTGGGAGTGGGTACTTCTTATTATTGTTCAGAAGGTCATATAGAGACCAAGTTAGAATGTCCTCAATAGTTAAGAAAACGAAAAAGCCTGCCAAGTACTTCTGTAAACGTAATAGTTCTGATCTGTGTTTGAAAATTGGGAACAAGTAAATACAGAGACACACGGCATAGACAACGGCCAACAATCCGTACAATGCCAATAGAGGAATTTGTGATGCCGGCAAGTTACCGAAAGCGTTGTGAAAGTTGACAATCATCTCAAAGTTGTTCAGTTTACCTCCAAAAGGTGGGTTAATTGCTGCGATGCAATAATATCCGGTTTCGCCGACCACGTAGCTGAAGTCGTTGGTTCCTAGGTCGGTCAAGACCGTCGTTTTCACTGGTGCAAAAGTCGTGATATTGTCGTTCACTATGAACTGGTACATTTGATCAGGAGTACAAAGTCCCTCGTCGACCAAGTGGTCGGTACATATGTATCTCCTAACTCCATGACTGTCCTTAACACCTAACTGGGAGACGTCCTTGTACTCAAAGATGATCAGCGATAGAGAGGCATTCCCGGTGGCTGGATTCGGTTGCTCAAAAGACTTCAAGTCGACCTTGATGAAAGGCTCGACAGGTCCACCCCAGTCAACTTTGCTGTACATGCCGGTACAGTACTCAGCCGACTTGGCGGTGATCTTGATTTTCTGCGCCGAAACTGCGCATAGTGTCCAGAAGACATAGAAAAACGTGAACAAACTCGGGGATAACTGCATTATGTATCTGTGTGTACTCCTCTGTAGTTCCTAATGCACTGCAATAGCCACTGTTGTGTTCCGTGCGAGTTCTATGCGTACAGCTACAGCTCGGACCTTCTTTGCCGTCTGATCCTACGTAGTCAAAGATACAGAGACAACGAACTTCCACATCGCGATTCCCCATACATTGCCAAGTGCTAAGAAAGTCTCCCGCGGATTACAGCCGACTGCCGACTGCCGACTGTATCCAGTTTCTTCATGAAGGGCGGCTTCCTATACACATCAGCTATAGAGAACGTTCGTATGCGGGATTGGAGTAGACTCTTTGCGTAAGGCTAAAGCAATACACAGCCATGCTGAGATCGCACTTGAGAAGAAACATTCAGGTTGTTTCAAGAAGAGCGCTTGCAACAGCCGTCGAGGCCAAGTACATGAAGAAATATCCAATTGGATCGGAACATCATGGTTATAAAATTGAAAGAGTGGAGCAAGTTCCCGAATTCAACCTTGTGGCAGTCGCTTTGGAGCACCAAAAGACGGGCTCCAAGCACTTGCATATTGATAGGCAAGATACAAACAATGTATTCAGCATTATTTTCAAAACAAACACACCAAATAATACGGGTTTACCGCATATTTTGGAGCATACCACATTATGTGGATCAGACAAATATCCAGTCAGAGACCCGTTTTTCAAGATGCTGAACAGAAGTTTGTCCAACTTTATGAACGCTATGACTGGTCATGACTACACATTCTACCCATTTGCAACAACGAACACCAAAGACTTCAACAACTTGATGGATATTTACTTAGATGCGACATTGCATCCTCTTTTGACGTCAGAGGATTTTTACCAAGAAGGTTGGAGGTTAGAGAATGAGATCACTAAGGATAATACATCTCCCCTCACATTCAAGGGTGTCGTCTATAATGAAATGAAGGGACAAGTTTCAGACTCCTCATACTACTTTTGGATCAAGTTTCAAGAGTCTATCTATCCATCCCTTCACAACTCTGGAGGCGACCCATCTGAAATTACCAACCTTGACCATAATGACTTAATCGATTTCCACGCTAAGTGCTATCATCCATCCAACTCGAGAACGTTCACATATGGTAATATCCCTCTCGGAGAACACTTAGAGAAGCTCGACAAGGCTTTCCTTCCTTTCGGTAAGAGGCGCAATAAGAACATTCTCAAATATCCAATCGAGTACACAGAAAACGTTGATGTTTCCGTCAAGGGTCCTATTGATCCCATGCTTCCAGCGGATGAACAGTTCAAAACTTCCATCACATGGAAGGCTGGCGAGCCATCTGACATCTACGGCACATTCCTTTTGAAAATGCTTTCTTCTTTGTTAATGGATGGACACTCTTCCCCTCTCTATCAGGCGTTGATTGAGTCTGGCTATGGTAATGACTTTTCCGTAAACTCTGGTGCTGATTCTATTACTGCAGTGAATCTGTTCACCATTGGTTTGAATGGATTGACCAAAGAGAAGTCTGAACAACTTCAGGACATTGTTTTCCCAATTTTACAAAAGGTCAAGAATGATGGTTTCCCATGTGTTAAGATCCAAGCACTCATCCACCAACTGGAGTTGAGCAGAAAGGTTGAGAATGCGTCTTTTGGTCTCAGTGTTCTCAACTCATTGGTTCCAAACTGGGTAAATGACGTTGATCCCATGGACTCATTGAAATGGGACAGCATTGTTACCAGATTCAAGACGGAATATGCAGAGAAAGGTGACAGCATCTTTAAAGAATTATTAGAGACACAAATCCTCTGCAAGCCGTACTTCAAATATACCATGGAACCCGATGAAATATTCTCGACTAACGTCAAACAAGAAGAAGAAACTAGGTTGAAGGCGAAGATTGAGGCTTTAACCGACGAGGATAAGGAAGTCGTTTACCAGCGTGGATTGAAACTCATGGAAAAGCAAGAAGAGAAGGAAGATATGACATGTTTGCCTTCCGTTCATGTGAGTGACATTGCTAGAGAGGTTCCATTTTTGAGAATCAATAATAAGTTTGACGATGGTATTCCCATTCAATCTAGACTTTCACCGAAGACGAACGGTCTATCATACTTCAGAGGGTTGAAGACTATCAAATCTTCTGAGCTACCTAGAGATTTGATCCCTTACTTGCCGTTGTTTTCCAGTTGTTTGACTAACTTGGGTACAACTACCAAGTCCATGGCTGATTTAGAGGATGAGATTAAGCTTTACACGGGTGGGCTATCATCTAACTTCTTCACACACGCCTCACCATTTGATCCAAATGAAGTTTTCTTGAAGTTTGGAATCGGCGGTGTATCCTTGAACCAAGACTTCGACAAGATGCTTACGCTATGGGAGCAATTGTTACTGGACACCAACTTTAAAAACATTTCAAAGTTGAGCACTTTGATCAAATTGTCTACTGCTGACAACCTGAGTGATATTGTCAGTAGTGGTCATAGCTATGCAAGATCTGTTGCCGTCTCCAAGATTTCTCCGGTGGGTCAAGTACAGGAACTTTTGGGTGGTATTAAGAATGTCCAATTTATGAATGAAATTGCAAAGCTTGAATCTCAAGGTCTTCTAGAGTCTGAAGTTGTACCAAAGCTCGAGAAGATTAGAGAGATTCTTATCAATGGATCCAGTTTGCAATACAACATCACCACGTCTAGAGATGCTATCAAAGATCAAGAATCCCGCATCCTCAAGTTTGCAGATAAACTTGCGTTCAAGACATCGTTTGAGAAGAAACCTTACCAAATTTCTGTTCCATCGACGGAGAATTTGATGAAAGAATTTATTAAGATTCCATCGCACGTCAGTTTTTCATCGGCCGCACTCAATGCACCTTCCTACAGCTCTCAAGATTCTGCATCTTTGCAGATTCTATCTCAACTTCTGACATTCCGCTACCTACATAGTGAAGTGCGTGAAAAGGGTGGTGCATATGGTGGTGGTGCAAGCCTTGACGCATTGAACGGTGTTTTATCATATTATTCATACAGAGATCCAAAGCCATCAAATTCTTTGGATGTCTACGATAAGTCCATTCCCACCACAGCTAAGAATATTAGAGATGATATTATCACTGAAGAAGATCTGGAACAGGCTAAGCTCACGATTTTCCAGAGAATTGAGGCGCCAAAGAGTGTCAGAGATGATGGTATGACTTTCTTCAACTACGATATTGACGATGATCTTAGACAAGAACGTAGAGTTGCATTGTTGGATTGTACATTGGATGATGTTTTGGAAGTAAGTGAGAAATATTGCGGCGAGGAGAAGCCAAGAAGTCGTGTTATTATTGGACATGATGCCAAAGAATTTGAGGATGATTCAAGCTGGGCCATTGAAGAGCTCAACTGAGAAATATGCTTTTTCTTTTAGCAATATATAAATTCGTGTAAATAACTTTAGGCCGTTGCGACCAATTTGACCTGTACTGTACAGTAAAATGCACACGGTGTCGTGCACCCCCGCATGCACGTTATATGCCATTATTTACGCTCTAGATCGTGGATGTAATTAGTTTCGGGCTGAAAGTTCCCTGATCCCGGCGCGTGCAAACTAGCTAGCTTGAGCTGCGGACGAGACCTATAAGCTGGAAATATATGTCGAGTAATAGAATTGCTTTTCGGTCCGTCCATGTGCATGCACACAGATTGCATGTGCTAGTGTTTGACTCCGTGCGCTAATAATTTACCATGTGCATTTGACCAAGTAAAGTTTAAATGATGCAAGCAGTGCCCGGGTGCACAATATTGCTGACCCCCGGTATTGAAGCGTTCATAGATACCCAAAGTGTGTCCCCTTCTAGGGGTTCGTCTTTTTCATCACCATGTGGGCAAATTGATGTTTCTTCACAGTCTCCACCGTTTTCAGTCTTATTACCAGGTACACTAGAATCTCGATACTGCATGCCGCAAATTACTGAAACATATATGTATATGGAGACAATTGAAATAAACTGGAGTAGTAGCAATAAGCTAGCTGGCAATTCGTGTACTCCAACAGCTTGCACCCCATATTCGTGCATATTATTAAGCTGGCTTGGGGATATGGACCCCATATTTGGTGAAAAATTAATTTTCAGACTGATGCAAATTTATGTAGTTTACAGCTCTAGATCGCGAGCTGGTGAATTTTATAGATGGCCAATTAAGATGGATGTTAGCCATTTCCGACTAGTGGTCGGTACATCGTTTTAGCATGGGTTCGATGATACATTTTTTTAGAGGCGCATAATTTCCTAACTATGCAGGCCAGAATGTATTGCAAGTCTGTACTAACCTGCACATGATGAAAAATGTATTGAGTCCCAGTGGTAATACTCACTACTGGGGAAATGTACTGGGAAGTTTATTATACTAGTAGTACTAGAGCTTATATAGCACTAGCTCTAGAGTAATGTTGCCATCTGAAAAAATGAACCTGCAGCTACTAAAGAATATAATATTTGTAGATCAGTCGGCTTTATGCAAAAAAGGTCACGGCCCCTTCGATTATGGGTGCCACAATTCCTTCGCTGCGAGCGTGGCACGCTTTGGGAAATCTAGGCTACCAGTGAATTTTCACCCAAACCGAGGCTCAAATTGTTGCGACATGCATTTTGTGGTGGTTGAGCTCTCACAAGATATCGAGCTCAGAACTCAGAACATCGATATAGTGCAAAAGGACAGAGCACACCAGTCTTTGTAGAAATTGACAACTTACAAGAAGTGGGAATGGTTTTCACACACACAAACCTGTGCTAGTACGCCGATATTGAGTGCTGAGAGTCTAATTTGACCTAACTTCCTTTTTTTTAGTTGAAACGTAAGTCAATAAACATAAATTGAAGGGGGAATTCTAACAACTTATTAAGTTGGTATACCCAAACCAAAATTGCTATCATATTGAGCACAATTTTTGTAGAAACGACTATTTTAAACGGCGCTATCCCCTTTGGTTTAATAAGCTTCGAAGGTGGTCAAAGTGTTGCAATTTGTATGATATAGAGAGTAAGCAGCGCAATCAAATTCTCACAATGAATTGCAGTTCATAAATGTTCGCAAGCTATCGTCTACATAGGTAGGCTTATTACGAAGACCATGAACAAACCAGTATATACAAATTTAGTGTTTAGATCTTTCCAAATTAAATTGCCAGTTATAGCTTATTTTTTCACTTCGAGATCTGACTTATAAGTTGTAACTAAGCCATCTATGTACATTTGATTCGATGCATGTACATGTATATGCGTGTAATAATATTTTCTGGGAGCATATATGCACGTACACTATATAACTAGCTTGTTTGATCAACCTTATAGAAGATAGTGATTCGGAAATAACGAACGCGTAGCTCTCTAGAGCTAGAGCTATAATATAGTCAGGAAAATCGTTATTCTACACACGTTGATGTCTCTCTAGTCTCTAACTAGCTTGTCTATTTACATTTACGCGAATATCATATTATATAGCTTGTAGAAGCCATGCATATATATGTGCATGTGCATATATTGAGTTAACGCTGGAGTTGAATATTATACATGTGGTTAATGTCTATAAAATTGGATATTTAAGTGCGAATGACAACACACAGCATGCATGTGTCTGTAACTTAATATATGGATAATATGCGAGATCGTAATATGCATGTGCATGGGTCTATTTTAATGCCGGTAATTGATATATATGTTATAGGTGGATGGACTTATCATCATAATATATGTTTGGCCATTCGAGGTAACCTGCGATCGAGAATTGGTATATATTGATATATTGAATAATATGTTGATGTGCAATTAGTGCACGCGTGTTGAGATTTGGGTGAATCATATGAGCTCATCGGAGTCATCTGACTCACCAGGAGTTTCTGGTTCTTCCTGCTTGAATTCGATCTCGCCTGCAAAGATGGCATTGAGGGGCTTGATCTCCTTGTGAATTGGCTTGATGCCCTCTTCAAGACCGACTACCGGTTCAATTGGTTTGATAGGGGATGCGTTCGACACGTGAACTGTAATTAGTATTGTGAACAGAATGCTGTGGAAGAAGTTCATATTAGTGTTCGTAGCTGTTATGGACGTTGCTGGAACTTATCAACCAGTAAAATACTTCTTCACTAATTGAGCTGGATATTATCTATAAAGGCCAGTTTTCCTCAAGCTTAATATGCCAAAGCGTTAAAGCTTCCTTACCCCGGTGGGGATGGACTGCCTTTTGTATACCATGTGTGTACACATATGAGTCTAGTTAGAATATCTTATATTAATTATAAATTAGCACGCGTTTTAAGGATTAAAGTCCGCAAATCTATTTACGAGTGTTGCTCAAGACTCCTTATTAAAATTATAATATAAAAATTATAATCGCGCCGTTTTCTGTGCATGCAAGATTTTTTAAGCCTGCATGCACATGCATTAAAATTATAAAATTTGCTCGCTATAGCTTTGAAAAAAGTTTAATATACGACGAAAATTTAGTAATTATACATGCACATGCAGATAACGCTCAGCTATATACACATGCAAGCTCTAGAGAGTAGAAGAGTTACACTAGAGAGGTTTAGCATTTAAACTGCATTATCAAAATTATTCTTCTGATTATTTGTATTTAACTTTATATATTATTAGGTAACTTATAGGACAATTACACATGTAGAAGTACCATTTATACAATTAGGTGTAAATAGTACAATATTCTACTTCTCATATATAAGCTTGTGCATGGTTAAGTTCGCGGTACAGATCAGCTTGCAAAAAGCCTTTCATGTGTGTGTGGCATCGGCATTCCCTAGCTAGCACGTATATTTTAGTAGGTATACCGGCATTAAGCTATAGCTATACTATAATAGCTTAAGAACATTTATATACCATAGAATATACAGCTTCAATTCTTTCAGATGGCCACATTCAGTTAGCTAAAAAAGATGTTAGCCAGTTCCAAAAGTAGTCAGTACGTTCCTCATGATTACTGGTACATTTTTTTCAAGGCGCGTAATTTCTTAACTATGGATCAGAATTTACTGACATAGTGAAAAGTGTACTGGCTTCCACTGAAGACTTACTCGCAATCGCGAGAAGGTACTGGGGACAATTTGTTAGTTGATTCAATTTGTGGCTATCTAAAAAAATTGACTGTGTGCATATGAAGAATTTTTGCTCAAAAAATTTGTGTTGCAAAAGCGCATGCGCACAAAAAATCGTGCAACATATAATGCAGTTTTATTCCATGCATAAACGGTGCAGCACCCATATTTATACAATATTATCTATATATAGCTGGACCCGATCTGCCGACGTTTGTATTTAATATCGACCGTTAAGGTAAATCTGACGTTGCAGATCCCTATTTTTCAATATATTAATTCACGATCGATCTCGAACAAATTATCGAGCTGTACCTAGCAGCGTTAATTAACCTGTGATATTTCCGTTCGGGCCGTTTCTCACATGAGCTAGCTAGACAAATTCTATATGCATATAGTTAATGGCCATTATCGGAGGAAATTTTGGCATTTTCCGGGTGGGAGTCAGCTATATACACGTGTATAAGTAGTGCCTGCCTTCCAGCTATCCCGTTAGCGTTCCTGGCCAAGCACTTCTATTGTGAGATGCCGGCGTCGCTTATATAACCTTCCCTTCTCTTATCTGTAGCTCTAGTGCACTACTCACTACTCTAAGTAAATAGTTCAAAGCTCAGCAATTCAACAGACAAGAGCATGAACTTAATCGCATCTACAGCGGCTCTTCTGCTGCTATACATGGGTGATACTCACTCATTTGATGTCGCAGCAGAAGGCTCATCACCGGAATTGGAAAAGCGAGACCAGTATCCAACTTTATACGCTCCACTGCCAACAAGCAATGTCGTTGGTACCGCTGCTACTAACGCATATGCTTGTTCGATGAATCCTGATTTCGGTTCTCAATACCCACCGGCAAAAGTTTCTTACTCACCAGTGGTCAAAAAAGTTGATAACAATCTATACCAGGGTACCATGTACTTCAATGGTGACAACTGTGAAGACTTTGACAATGCTTGGGAAATCAAACTTGATGGTGTCCAA